>MIQA02004457.1:0-29696 GCA_001887855.2 Sclerospora graminicola | reverse complement strand
AAATATTGACGCGGAGCCGGCCGTCGCCGGGTCCGGCTGAACGTATTGGCGGAGACTATGCCCCGATCGCCGAACTGGTTTTGCCCACCCAGAGGAATACGGACGAACGACGGAATCAGAAGAAAGGGCAAAGCAGGGTTACATATGCGGTCACCCCCGATGACGGATGGTTTGATGACCGAGGTGAAGGCGGATCGACCCAGCTGGCCGATCAAAATTCGGAAATAGCCGAAGGCGGATCGACCCAGCCGGGTGATCAAAATTCTGAAATAGCCGAAGGCGGATCGACCCAGCCGGGTGATCAAAATTCGGAAATTGCCGAAGGCGGATTGACCCAGCCGGGTGATCAAAATTCGGAAATAGCCGAAGGCGGATCGACCCAGCCGGGTGATCAAAAATAGCCGAAGGCGGATCGACCCAGTCGGCCGATCAAGATCCCGAAACAGCCGAAGCTGACCAAGTCTGCATTCATGAAGGGGGCGAGCTATATGTTGAAGGCATGGAGGATCAGATGGCGGTGCTACCTGAGGTAACTCCCTGTCCCCCAGCGGTCACTATTGACGATCTACAAGTGGGAGACCCGGATGTGAACACCCCGGAAGAGATCGGCAGATTGAAGGATATTATATGGAAAAGACGACATCTGCTGATCGGACCAGGAAACGCACTTCCTCCGGCCGCCCATGGGGCGGTATGCGACATTGATGTGGGAGGCGCCAAGCCGGTTGCACAAAGATGCCGAAGAGTCGCCCCCCAGTATCGGGAAAGCTGTCAGATCTTATCAAGGGTTTGCTGGCTACCAAGATAATTCAGCCGTCCACCTCGCCATGGGCTTCGCCCATTGTAATTATTATCAAGAAGAATGGGGTGGATATAAGGTTGTGTATTGACTACCGGCTGGTGAACAGGCTGACTAAGCTGATGGTTTACCCGATGCCGCTGATAAACGACTTGCTGGAGGACTTGGATAGAGTTTTGTGGTATTGCTCATTGTACATGGCTAGCGGATTCTGGGTGGTCTCTATGACCGATCGTGCACGGGAGATCTCTGCGTTCGTGACGCCCTTCGGGTTGTTCGAGTGGAACCGGATGCCGTTCGGTCTGAAGAATGCCCCGCAGATTTGTCAACGGCTGATAGATAACGCGCTGTACGGAAACTTCAAGATCAAGGCGGATCAAGACCCGGCTCTTGTCGGAGACGTGTTAACCGAAGGTGACCCGGACCCCGACCCAAAACCTTCAGTTTTGGGGCGGCGTTGTTACATTGATGACATTCTCGTTACGGCCACTACCTGGGATTTACTGTGTGACAAAGTGGAGAGTTGATGATTACGTGTGAAAAGTGGAATCTTTCGATTAGTGTGGTTAAGAGTTTCTGGGGAAAGACTAAGGTGACCTATTTGGGTCATCAGGTTTCGATTGCCGGATTGCCGAAGGATTTGGAGTCCTTGAGTAATCTGCCTTTCCCGCGGTCTCTAAAGACCATGCAATCTTTTTTGGGCAGCCTGAATTACTACAGTCGGTTCATTGAGGATTTCGCGGTCTATGCTGCGGTTTTGTATGAATTACGGGAGGTGGATTACCACAAGCTGAGAGAGCAGGATAGGCAAGCGGAAACGCGAGCCGGGCCGGCGATATCAGCCAATGGGATGCCGCCCTTTTCAACTATTTCGGCCAATGAGAAGGCGCCCTTGTCTGCCCCGACAAGCGGCCGGCCGCCGGACCCCTGCGCGGCCGGCCCGGACGACCACATGACCCGGGCGATGGTGGCCTTTGGATGTTAAAGGCGAAGATGGCGACCACACCGGTCCTGAAACATTTCGATGTTAAAAAGACTCCGGTGGTCATCATCTACGCTAACAAGTGGGCCATCTCGGCCGCCCTCATGCAAGATCATGACGGAGTGTACTGTCCCGTGACATTCACCAGCCGGACCTGAAGGCTAATAAAGTCAATTACGGATTGGTGGATAAAAAAGTTTTGGCTCTATTGCGGATCTTGGATGTGTGTTATACTATGTTGAAGTCTCGGCCTATCAAGGTACTATCTAGACGGTCGACCCTATCATGGCTCCTGACGGCGAATGGAATTGACGGCCGGCTGGGTAGATGGGCGGCTCGCTGTCTCAGTGGTCCCTCGAAGTGATTAAGTGTACTAAGGAAGAAGAGGAGATACTGGGCACGCTGGCTGCCAGCATTACCCCAAGGGCACAAGTGGAGGAAGCACTGATAGCGATAGCGCCCCGGAAGCAGTCTAGACAATCCATTGTATTACCGACGCCAACAGTGGGACCCACGGAGGAACTTATGGTTTTAAGTTTTGACGGGTCGGCGGTCGATAACACCAGATCGGGAGTACGGGACGATTTCGGCGGTTTTGCGACTTCCACCCCGCTGGCGGGCAAGTCGTCGTCCACGAGAACGAGACGACAAACGTTGTCCTTGTCGATTTGCAAAATATATCAAGATAAAGTCAACATCTGTGGGCGTGCTTGCCAGCCGGTGGGGAGACCGACCGGGTTCACGAAAATCGTTATAAATTAGTGGGACGACGTACCAAAGCGAGGCATGGATAAGCAGGATCAGATCAACTGGGTTCGGGTGAGATCGTGCCTCAACCGTTGCGCGGCTGTGACGCGACTCAGGGGCGGCTGTGGTAAAGTGACTTATGAATTAATGTGAAGTACTTTCCAGAGGGCGCATTCTGATTGGCAGAAATATGGACCAAGGGCGTGGGCGCCGGATAGCCGCCGCCGAGCATACCTACGAGCGGCCGGATGGTGCCAGGCCTGGAATCAGGCCGGACGAACGTGGCAGAAGGCGTGAATAGTTGGACTAACAGGCTAAGCGGACGGGACGGCCGAGGGGCGGATTGGTGGCGGATTGTTTGGAAGGTATGAGTGAAAGGAGCCTGAAGGAAGACGAGTGTTCTAGCGGATGAAGGGGGCACCCGGATCGGATGAGAAGCTGCAAAGGAAGTGCTAGCGCCAGCGGCCAGGGAGCTCGGATGGATGGCCATCCGGCCTCGCCGGCCGGGTACAATGTACCAGCCGTACTGGTACCAGCTGGGTTCAGTGTACCGGCCGGGTTGGTACAATCTGGGGTTGGTGTACCGGACAGGCGGATACACGTAAATCGGAGTTAACCGGGCTACTTCGGGTAAGACACATGACTGGTCAGCCGTGCTATTTGGGGTAGGTTACACAAAAGGGAGTATTGGATATAGGGATAAATCAGTATACGTTTCGCTTTCTTAGACACAAGTCGCTTTTATTGGTTCACAGCGGAAGGCTAACAAGGTCCCCTCTTGCTGCTATTGGTTTGCCCGGGGAAGGTTAAGTTAACCCACCGGAAGTCCCCTGACCGGGAGTCGCGGCGTCTTCGTATACTCACCTCAAGTCGCCCGTGTTTTGAACACGGTATTAAGTATTGGGAAGTGGTGACATTTTGGCCTTCTGTGGAAGAGCGTGGAGTTATATTTGGATTCCCCTTTTACATACA
This sequence comes from Sclerospora graminicola, assembly GCA_001887855.2. Lineage (NCBI taxonomy): Eukaryota > Oomycota > Peronosporomycetes > Peronosporales > Peronosporaceae > Sclerospora > Sclerospora graminicola. The sequence continues at coordinate 26,196 of MIQA02004457.1, read as the reverse complement.
CGTTTGGATTCACCCTTCATTATTATTGGTTTAGCTGGCCGATTGATTATTCTCGGTCCAGCCGGCACTATACAAAGCTCAAGTATATTGCCCGACGAGCTCCCCGGTGACGATTCCCGCCCAGGAGCTACCCCTAGTCCTAACCCTCATCTCCCTATTCGACGGATTTACACTTTTCGCCCTAGGGTCCACCAAGAGAGCAAACCAGCCAGTACTGACGGGTACACAAGGTGAGCTTTCAACATGCAACATCCGAGTAGTCACGATCAAGCGGATGGAAGTGACCGATCCAGCCGGCCGGATGCCGGATCGGATCATGACTCGGATGGACGAAGTACCCCCTTCGATAGTCAGTCGTCTGGGCCCCCCGTGGGTGTTCGCTTCTCAGGAAGATTTTCTGAGAGCGACTACACCACATTAGTACCACATATCGTATTCAGTTCCACGGAGCCAAAAGCGCCAACACAAACGTCCCAACACACCTGTGCCCAGTTTGACTCTGGCCTGTTCGTTGTTGAATTTCCACCTTCGCGCAACTAACGTTGCCCCAGCAATCTACATACGGAAACCAGTTGACCTCAAAATATCTCAACACATCGGCGTTAATTTTGCCCACGGCAGTCTCGAAGCGTGTACGAGAGGTCTCGAATTTGTTGTCCAATCTGCAGTACATGAGGTTCTTGAACAGCTCCTCAATCTCACCGCGCACATCTGGCGAGATCGCAAATTTTGGGCAAGCAAGGGCACGTCGAACAGCCTGCAAAGCATGAAACTGGCAGAGGAATACCTGTAAAAGTGATTTGTTAGGCCCAACATTTTGCTAGCCCGCCTTCCTAGACGCACCTTAACTTGACCACCAAAAGCATCTCGGATCACACCCCACTCCGCCATGTCTTTCTCGATTATGAAGCTCTTCAGCTTTCTGCACCCGTGATCGTTCTCTGACTTGAAGTACTCGAGGATTGACGTCATTACAACCTTCGTCTCTGAGAGGGCAATATTATCGCACACTGGGATCCCCCGCCCCGTCGGACCGGTTACCATCATAGCTCCTGTACGTAATCAGACACACACAAAGCCACGTCAGTCTCAACTATGAGGACGTTCTGGTCTCGTTTAGTGTACGTGCCTAGATTGTAGCCGAGGTCGTTGGTATCGTATGTTCCATCCATGGCCAGCGTTTCTTCATACGGCTAAAAATCTACGCCCGTGGGGCAGATTGCATGACGAGGACGATCATCATGTTGTTCTGATCCTTGAAGCTACGGACGCGGTTGCCAGGGACTTTCATGTTCTCGGCGACAAGAGCCTTCTGCTTCTTTTCTGCCACTGGCCCTCCAAGGCAAGCTGAAATGAGATTGCGCATCATCTGAGGACTGATGAATGTATCTAGAATTTTCGGGTCGTGGAGACAACAGCATATGTGAGCACTCAGCTACACCAGCAACAGGAGCTACACTTGCTGCTCGACCTACATTAGCGGCAACACCAGCAAAATGCACCTGTCTTGTCGCTCGCGTAGTGAGCAGCATGTATAGCTTTCACGTTCATTTAGATAGCATTGTCGACGAGGTCGGCGACATCCAGTCAAAATAGATGTATGGCGAATCCTGACTGGCGGAGAAAGTTGGCCCGGTAGAGAGCTTGAGATGTGAGGTGGTTGTGCATGGTTATTTAATACAAAAACTGAAGAGTGAGTATGCTTCCTTCTTAACGCGTTGATGACGGTTTGGAGACCACCTCTTAGTTTATTACGATAGAAATAGTAGGCTTCTTCCGGCCTCTAGCGCCGCGTTCCCTCACTCACACCAGCACAAGCTTCACTCGTGCTTCGCATCCCGTAAATCGATAGTGTGTATGTAGGCGCTCTCCCGTTCCCCGGCTCTGTTGAAATCTACCGTGAGTGAATATGAATAAAATGATCTAATACTTGTACTCTTTTTCCGGAATAAAGAACGCACGATGCGCTAATCTATAAAATGTGACATAATATTAACCGAGAGCTATCCCCTTTCAATGCTTTGTCCACAACGTACTTGTTGTACGAAGCGGCCGTGCGCGACGACCTTCGCACGTATAGCACGTGGTTCTCTTCCCCGTACGCGAATACGTCTGTGAAAGCATCCTCCCACTTTTTCCATTCCTTTCGCTGCAGGGGCGGCTTTTTGTTCTCAATTCCAGCGTTCGCGGCGATGACTTCAAGCCGCTCTTCAAAGGTGCCTGTTTTCCTCAAATCTGCTGGAGATAACATGATCAAATGTTGTAGTCAGACACGAGATACAGGAGTAACACAATGTACATGGGCTAGTCAGCACGCGAGAGACACGAGCAACATAGACACCACGAAAAGATAAACTTACTTTGGCGTCGGCCGACAACATAAGCATCGTTCAATTAAGCCTGGACGACTGCTTTTAGCGATTCTTCTGATTGCCTGAGGTGCGGTGCGATCGCATGGCAATGTTAGAAGTGGCTATAAGACTACAGAGCGGCGAGTAAGGCTCACGAAAAAAATGCCGCAGAGAAAACAAATTAAACATACCTTTTTGTGGGTGCTGACGTCGTCTGAACCCCCGGATTCCTCTTCTTCCGAATTGGTGGCTTCGCCGTCTGAGCTTGAGTGCGTTTTATCAACGGATTTACCCTCTTCATATCTTCCTGCAGCACTCTCATCACCTTTTCCCGCCCTAGTGTCGCCATGTCGACCAATCAGGTCGGATAGCAGAATGCGCGACATGTCCATCTTCTCGCACGTAGTACCGACTGGACGCATCGGGCGTGAGGGTACGTCCGTGTCGTGCTCTCTCTCGTCGCTGCTCTCATCGCGATTGCGCGCCTGCCACTTCCTTTGATTGATTCGCATCAGCTTTCCCTTGCCCGACGTCGGTCTGCTCGACACGGATACCATTCCTGTTTTTTTTTGTTCCGACTCGAAATCGTCGCTCTCGCTCGGGGTCGCGTAATGACCCATTCTATACCACGCATGTTCCCTCAGCTTCGACCTTCCCGCACGTCGGGTTGCCTCAGATAGCGACAAGTCTTGCTCCTGTCCCCCGGTAAATGATCTGGTCGGGGTTTGTCCCATCCGTGCTTCGTGCGATTCCCGCCCGCTGATCAGGTAAGACTTACCTGATGTTATGTGACCACACCAATGTAATATGACGTACCTGACGGTATGTGACCACACCAATGCAATATATTCGCCCGCGTATCTTACCGCGAAACAGCTTTTGACAGTAGTACTGTTATGGTTCTCGAGTCACTCGAGTTATGTAGCTGTAATGACTCCGTTTCTGTACACTATTGTAGTCATAACTTTTTACCGATTTATAACCTGTCGCAAAAAACAATTGGGTATAAAAAAGTCCAATCAATCAGGATTTTTTATAGGAGTTTTTACATCTAGGTGGCTGCAAACATATGATTCGTCGATCAGGGTGGCCACAAGTGTACGTAGGTGACCAAACAAATTCCGGTGTGGTAAAAAAGATATCGTCAAGTATCAGCTGTTTAAACTTTTTTTAAAGCAACCATATTTCAAAATAGGAATAGCGGTCCATATTGGATAAAGTGGATGTTATAGATTTTTGGATCCGCCATTCGTCGAAGCATTATTTTTAGGAACTAGCATCGCGCCATCACTCACTCCTGCTGCTCTTGCGGTTGCTAAGACAGCCTGATAATGTCGCACATTTCATTTCGATCGATGCTTCGGCGGAACAACAATTGATGTGGGCAAAGAGACCCAAAAACCGAATCAAGAGCTCATTTTTTGCGAAATTAGGGCTTCCGTCATTGCGTCAGCATTTGAAAGATTTAATTGTTCGCTTTTGGCATATGGACAAACTGGTACCAGCAAAACGCATACAATGGTGGGAGATAAAAGCATACGGGGTAAAGGAGTGATTCCAAGACTATGTAAAGCTATATTTAAAGAAAATGAAGCTCTACGAAAGCAGAAAACTTTGGTACTTCAAAAAAACGGGGGGGATCAGATATCAAGGGACAATCTATAGTGCGCATGTAAGCTATTGTGAAATCTACAAGGAGAAAGTGAGCGATCTTTTGAATACGAATGCAGCATTGGAGAAACGAAGACCGTAAGTTACGACCCAAACACAGATTAATGATATGGGAAATTCTCCACGACAGACGTTAAAAATTCGGGAGCATCCAGTGACAGGTCCTTTTGTCGAAGGACTGAGTGTCCGTTCAGTCAAATAAAAATAAAATTAGAATGAAATTATAAAAAGATAAAAAAATAATCAAACGACAAACACTTTTACACGAGTCTCAAGTATCCATAATTTAATTTAAATAAATTAAAATACTTACATCATATACTGCTAGAGCAGAGGAAATATTTGCTGGAGAAAAATTGAGAGCCGTCGCGGTGATGTCCATGAACGCGATGACTTCACGATTACACGCGATTTTTACATCACTTCTACTCAAACGACATTTGATGCTACATCACAGTGCGCCAACGATAAGGTCAGAAGTAGAGTGTGTAGCAGTCTCTAAATTGTGTGAGTTTCGTTGTCTTTAACTTATGTGTTTAGCGTGACTCTTAGACATCAAAGATTAGTATGCTCGATTTAGCTCGTTCAGAGAGAGTTAATACGTCGGGAACTACTGGCGATCGATTAAAAGAGGGCGCAATGATCAACAAAAGTCTGTCAACCTTGGTCGGGTCATCTCCACTTTGAGCAAGTATGAAGTTCAAACATATTTTATCGATCGATACTTGATGTTGCTAAACAAAAAATTGTGGGCTATAGACAAGCTGCAGATCGGATTCCTTACCGAGATAGTACACTCACGTGGGTGAAATCTTGCGAGGAAATACAGAGCTACTTACCTTTGTCTTCATACCGAATATTTTTCACGCGTTTTTCTTACTCATTTTTACGTTCCATCTAATATTTGACAGACCACAATGTTTGCTACAGTTATGATCAGTCCTTCCTCAGCTATAAGTGGATTGTTGTGTTGTTGTACGATCTCGATTAACCCGATCAGCGCTTCATTTTTTTCCTTAGAACTATGATGATTAATGTCGGATCCACAAACCTTAAACATCAGTTTTATCCACTTTGGACCGCTATTTAAAATACGGTTGCTTTAAAAATAGTTTAAACAGCTGATACTTGACGATATTCTTTTTTTACCATACCGGTATTTGTGTGGTCACCTACGTACACTTGTGACCACCCTGATCTATGAACCATATGTTTGTAGCCACCTAGATGTAATAACCCTTTTTTTATAGCCATTTATCTTTCGCAATGGGCTAATATATAAAAAAATGAGCAAATCGCAAAACCAGCACTAGTCAGAGCATCAATTTTTAAAGCCAGTACCTGTCGCAAAACAAGCACCTCGTAGTTTCAAAGAAGAGCCCACTTTATCCATGAACCTTAAAGAAGGTACAACTAACCGTAATGAATCTATCAGTATGTTTTCCGACTCCACATGGAAAAGTGTACCCTTCCAATTAGTCAAAGCAAGTAAGAAAAACCTAAAGTTACTGGTATTGAAGATTAGATATTATTTTAGGGTTGAATTTCAGCGCAAGGGAGCAAGCGCTCTGCTATTTAGTAAGGTAGTAAAGTAGTAAAGTATAGCAATAAATTTCAATTACGAAGTGTAGTGACGGCCTCATCATGGCCTAGTCCGAGCGCAAATCTTGCGTGCATATTTCGTTATCTACGAAATTGTTTAATGACACGCAATATGAAAACTAAGACGATCGTCATGCCGCGGATTACCGTGATATTATAAGATTCGGAACATAATACAAGTAGTGTTTGACGTCAAAGACCGACGATGAAAAATCTTGACATTTCCTACCGTTTCACACGAGTCTGTCTTCAAAATATAAGAATTTGTACTGCCATGTGCACACAATGTGGCCAACTTCCCAATGACTCAACTTGTGTCGTGGTACGACTGTGCGCATACCTAGTGACCACGTTCATTAACTAACTTCAAGCTGGACGAAATTCACTCTAAACATCAAATGAAGCCAAATACGGAGAGCTTTTAGCGCAGTAGCATTTTTTGTTGTGTCTCATGTCTTAACTTGTAGAACTTTACTACCTTACCAAATAGCAGAGCGCTTGCTCCCTTGCGCTGAAATTCAACCCTAAAATAATATCTTATTTCAATACCAGAAACTTTACGTTTTGTCTTACTTACTTTGAATAATTGGGAGGGTACACTTTTGCTTGTGGAGTGCGAAGACATACTGATAGATTCATTACGGTTAGTTATACCTTCCCTAAGGTACATGGGTAAAGTGGACTTTTCTTTGAAACCACGAGGTGCTTGTTTTGCGACAGGTGCTGATTTTCAAAATTGATGCTCTGACTAGTGTTGGTTTTGCGATTTTCTTTAAAAAATTGACAAAAAATGTCAGCGTACCAATTGGTAGAAATATACAAAACGACAGCGTACCGATTGGTAGATTTGTTTTGCTGATATTAAAAGGGGTAGGTGTGGTAAATGGATTACAAATCCCATATAAAAAGCGGCCCAAAACTGACAATTCGTACTTTTGCAAGACGCGAACAAAAAAAAATATCGTATTGGGCAAAACCAGAAGCGGCCTCCAATTGGCAAGCCTTACCTTACAAATAGTTGAGCGTTCCCTCCGACCAGTTATATCGGAGACTGAGGCATTTCACACTTAGCAAAACCTAATCGATATCATTGGTGGAAACTATTGGTTGGTTGTGATTTGTTGTTTTTGACGAAAAAAAATCGTTCATACGTTTCTACTGATATATTTCCAATTATTTGTTTAAGTGTGGTCGGAGGATTGGACAAATTCATCCATAACTGTGGAGAGCGTGATAAAATAGTTCTCTCCAAACACTTGTTTATTCCCACGAGCCACCAATCTTGCCTTGTATCGCTCCACGGTACCGCCACTCTTGACTTTAGTTTTAAATACCCATTTGGTGGGCAGTGGCTTCTTTCTTTCCATTCCCTTGACTAATTCCCACGTTTGTAAGTCTTCCAGGGACTTTAACTCCACCCTTTCTGCCAGTTTCCATTTCTCCGAATGTTTCCACTGATGAGCCTCGAAATAGCTCTAGGGATCAGGAACAGCGGCAATTTTCCAATCACTAACGTGACTCCTGTCACAAGCCGCAAAGCAAAGAATGAATTCCCTTTATTCGTCTTGGTTTCTCCACTATCATCATTCATAGAATCCTCTTCGAAACAGGTTTCCTTCTGTTCCGCTCTAATTCAACTACTTTCGACCTTTTCTTAATCTCCCTGATTTTCGTCGCGATATCTCTTTAATTGATGTGCTTTCAGTAACTTGGCCTGTTCTCTCCTTCGTAAATGTATTCTCTCCATTGCTTTCGTGAGGTACATCCTCATTTTCACTAGCTTCATCTTCAATTGCTTTTCGTTGTCCTTTTCACTTAAGGTCCCCACTTGGCACACGTGACTTGTAGTCGTAACCACTCTGTCTTCGAGAAGGAGAACTTTATATCCTTTAGTCTCGTCGTTCTTGCCCGAAATCAATGCTTTTTAGCATGTTTTCCGAGAGACTTATTATTCGCGTCACGACCCATTATACATGGTGATCCAAAGATAACAATGTCCGAAATAGTGTCTGGCTTCTTCGTCAATACTTCAATGGGTAAAACCCTCTTGCAATTTGCGCGTGTCGGACTTCGGTTCAAAATGTAGCTCGAATATTTTGCAGCCTCCGACCAGAACATTAACGGTAACTCAGATCAAAAAATCATGCAACGTATCATATTCAAAACTTTCTGTTAATTCTTTTCGCTTTTTCATTTAAAGAGAGACTCCCTGTCTTCGTGATTTGGCGCCTCACACCGGTACGTTTACAGAACCAATCCACGTTCCTATACTCTCCACCACCATCGGTTCTCAACACGTGAATTCGACAATTAAACTCTCCTTCGAACCAAGTCAAAAATGTTCAATTTGTTTTTCGCTTGATCTTATCTTTTTTTTTGCTGGAAACGCACGCACGCAATTTGAAAAGTGATCCACAAAACCCACTAAATAACGGTTTCCACGACTGTCTCTTGGTGTTATCAATCCTTTTGAATCGCTGTAAATCTCGCCACCAATTCTATCTATGGGTGCGTTCTGTCCACTATCTTATCTCGATTGGTTTGTCTTTGTGGCTTTTACCCTCGGCACAGGTCACACAGTTCGGCCTACGTCCGTCTGCCAGCCTTATACCTGATACCAGTTTTTTTGCTAGCCTTTCCAGAGTGTCATACGATAAGTGACCCAAACGTAAGTAAAAATGATGTAATGAACCATCCTTCATATGGTCACAAACTTCATCCTGCACAGCCGTCATTACCATGCTCGAAAATCTTTCTGAAACACTTAATTCTTTAATCAACTTCAAATTGGCGGTAAACACACAACCGGGTACTTACACGTCGAAAAGCACGTTATCTCCATGCATCATTTGCAGCTGCTCTCCACTGTCCGTAAGTGTGCATCCCTTATTTCGTAAACTGTTAAGTGTGATGGGGTTCTTGGCCAAATTAGGCCCAAAGTACACTTCAGTTAATACTAATGTCGAAAACTCTGTTTTCAGTCGTACTTTTAAGACTTTCTCCATCCAGCGGCAATAGGGCTTCGTTCTCATTGCATGGTCTCACATCCTCCAGAAATTCTTCACTCGACACAAGATATCGACTTGCACCGCTATCGATAATCCCGAAATCATCATCCATCAATATACCTTTCTTCGGGATTTTTGCCTTCTTCTTTTCTTATTCAATAGTCGATAATACAAAACTCTTGTCGTTATTCCCTTCTGTTTTCATTCTGGGCTTGCGTTCGAAACGTTTGTCTTGGCTCTTTCGGTCACCTTGACGACCATCCATTCCACACGCGAAACGCGCTCTTTTCTTCCTTCTTTCACCCCAAAATTAACAACATTTCTTGGAAATTTCTTGATTTTTACAGCGCGGTCCTCATAGTCTTGCGCCCACGCGATGAGTTCTTGCGCGTACAGCATATAATCTACACGCTGTGGATTGTATCGTATCATTAATCCCATTTTTAATCTAGGCGCTGCATTTTTCACTATATTTTCCACAATCAATTTCTGTGAGATCCACTCTCACGGGCTAAAGCCACCAGATATATAAAATATGCTGCATCCACGTCCTTCGAACGTTCTTTTTCACTGCAAATACAGACGCTACTTGTTGGTGCGAAATGTTTACTTTAAAGGCAAAAAAAATTTGAACCAGCACGAAAAAAAATTCTTGGGATATTTGCCACCACGTTGTAATATTGGCTTGAAAATAATTTGCTACTACACCTTCCAGGTATTCCCTCAACTTGTTGACCTTAAGACGTTCCGTCCACGCGAAACCAGAAGACAGCTGGGCAATTTCAACTGCTTCGATATACAGGTAGGCTCACTGCCTAAAGCCTGCTCCAAGTCCTGGGTATATTTCTTCCCCAGTAAAATTCCTTATCGTGAGTTTTGGAATCTTCGTATCCCCAGTTATACAAACATTATCTCCAGCGAGTCTTTCTTGATTCCGAACATGCCACCCGCTCCTTGGTCGTTTCTACCTTGCACCTGCCATTCGAACCACGTTCGATGCCGTTATCGCCACCCAATCATGAATAGTCATCTTCCCTCGAAAGGGAATTTTGACTGCTTCCGTGAACACGCTCCCGTCTTCGGAGCCTTTATTTGACTTGGGCGATACAATGAAGGCAAACTCTTGTAATCTATCTTCCTCCATTGCATCAGTTTTGCCCTCCATTTTTAGCGCTTCATATACTCCATTATAGCAAATACGCCAACTTTTTCTTCCGTCATTCTTTAAAGTGTATCCACGAGACTAAACGAGATATTAATCGAATGTCACCCTTTGGCCCAGTGGACTTCCACGAAAAATCGTACTTTAATCGAGAAACTTCGTAAAACTTCGAAACCATCAAACTCCGATCCTAAGCTCCACAACCTTCAGCTTATAACCTGTAGGAAAATGTAGTTATGCGTACGTATAAGTCGTTTAACTTAACGGTAGCGTCCAGATACCGATTAGAATCTCTGGCGCCCCTTGTAGCATGCATGCAACTTCTACCGGCTAGTAGAGTGGTTGGCTGCCAGGATAAGACGTCCGCGCTACTTAGATGTCGTGCGTGTTAATGCAAGTCGTGAGGGAGATGCCCATGTTTGGAGTGCTTGATGTGTTGTTTACCAAGCAAATATGAAAGTATTTATTATGTAAGGGTTTGTACAATTTTGACTAAAATGCTACCTTACCTAAATTCACAATATATGAAACCACGATAATCTCGCTAACTGGAATTTCATGTCAGTTAACATCGTCCAAATTCCAACAAAATGTTCCTGATCAATCCGCTGAGTAGCATTCGATAACATTGTTCCAGATAAGCAATAGGTACGTTAGATCTTGACGGTACTAATTGGTACGAGTCGGCATGCGTGGCAATTTTGGCCTCCACGCTATAATGTTGACTCGATGGCTTCAATGCATCGTTTTGACACTGAATCAAGAAAGCGTGGAGCTTTTGGAGCTGGGGTCTTTCGACGCCTAAAGAACTTGCAGAAGTACAGCACAGAATACTCATTCCGATGCAACAATGGTGCGTGTTTGACCTCATTTTTGCCATTTCGATGAGGTAAAGCGGTCCACTGTTGCAGGGTGGACGAATTTTGGGTGAAACAAACACTTGATCGCTGAGTTTATTTTACAAATGCGCCAGTCAGTTTTAGCTTCAGGATGTTTCGTTCGACGTCGCACTTCGTATGTGCATAGGTCGTGAGCTTCCCACTGAAGCTCAAAAGCTGATTCACTTTGCCAAGGCCTATCACAAAGCAATCCAGTTATTATTGAGTATCCATCCGAAAACGCAGCGTACACGCATACGTTCTCAGTGCTGCTGGTGCACATGCTCAAATATGAAGTTTTACGGTACCGCTCAGTAACTGTTATTTTGTTGATAACATAATGAGAGCATGTACGGTACTTCTATGAAAGCTCACGTTTAGGTCATTTACGGTACACCATTAATATTGGTCTAACAATGGGTGCAATCATAACCGACTTCAGCATGGCAACAATATAGTTAGTTAAACTACTCGTACATTTCGAGAGTGCATTGACACTTTTCATGTATATTGATAAGGTAGCGATTTAATCACTTTTTAATACATTTTTATTTACAAAGTCCCTGTTATCCGACGACTACGTTGACTTAGAAGTTTACGATGTTTGTTATACTTTGACGCAGTAAAGTATAATACTCAACATCAAGTGCAAGTTTCACTCAGTAAATTTTATGAATGATTGACGACCTTTCGGCTTAAAGTTTCGTGTTGAAAACATGGATAATCGGACTTTGAACAGCACACAACCCAAGATTTCCGCGCAAGTTTTAAATAACTCGGACGGAGGTCTACTCGGAGGGAACAAGACCGATTATTGAATTAGAAGTACTCTTGCTGCCTCGTCTAATCTTAATTATTGTATCGGTGTAGGTGTCGTATATTTTTGGCCTTGTGTCATTTGAATGGAAGACCCCCTACGAACTGCAAGGACCAGGTCATTCAGTAATATATTAGATCTATCATATCCATCTCAACTCCTAATAGTCGCTGAGGTATACAGCAAAACATAGCAAACTATGGGGGAACTTTATTTTTGGCCAAGAGTGTAATACCTAGGCGGATCACAGTTGTAGTAAAATGTAGTCTAATTAATCTTAACTATTATCTACTATGAACATAGAAAATCTAGAGTGCAGATGAGGCTCAGTGGGTGTTGAGCATCGATCTTCGTACCGGATTCTGGACATGTCCTGCTGACGACGGGTTAGGTTGTTATCTGGTGCTGGCTGTAGGTCGTATAAGCACTTTAAACTTATTTCAAGTCGGATCCCCTCCTCCCGTGTTGCCGTCGCTCTCTTCTCAAATGCCGCTACCGAATCCAGTTGGGTACGGCATTGTTTCCAAATTCTAAATGTTCGTAAGCGTTCTTGGTTTGCCCTTGGAATACTGCACTGTTACGAATTTGCCAAAACCATGCGATGGCGATACCGCAAACCCCTGCCTATATTCGGTTGTAAACTCTTACATACGATTGATCATACCACCCATACGCTAACATCATCGCCTTCTTCAGGTTACACCCTATCGGAGGGGCTTCCTTCCGCACTATGGCCTGTTCATATTCGTCCACTTGATCATCCCGTATTGCGCAGCCTAACCAGTGTCGAAGCAGCCGCACCCAGAATGCCCTTGCCCGTTGACATTCCCAGAAAATATGCAAGATGTCCGAAGATCTTCCTGCACAGGTATCTGCTACAGCACATCCTTGCCGTGTTGCTCCACTCTGGTAGTATGTGTTCAATTGCAGTGTGCTGGCTCTATATAGGACCCACACCTGGTAATCAGTCAAAACATTATCATGTTCCCATACCTGTGTCGGCTCTATATTTTGTAAACTATGCCACCATCCATTCTGCTCCCCACGCCGTTTCCATTTCGATAGGAGTTTCCCTACATGAGGGGCAACCGCCTTATAGTATAACCGGCGAAAAGACCGGCGAAGTTTATACGATATCTTCCATGTCGGTGTAATGCCGTCCAGCTCCCACCCTATGTAGTGTAAATCAGGATGTGGTCGAAAAACCAGTGTGCTTTGTAGCCATTCCATCTCTTGGTCCTCAAGTGTAGAATTGTGTAGGTCTACCCTCCACTTTATTCCATCAGGCAGTTGTGTTACCGCTAGTGTCTGTGTTGTCCCCTCCATGACTTCTGTTAATCGTCCTGGGCCCATTACGGTCCAAGCGTACTTCAGTAATTCTTGTGGACCCCTATATAGTACTATATCTGGGGGCTCCCCTATATAATGCCCTACCTCCACTCTCGGAGAGGCCAATATAATTACACTCAGCCAACGTCCGATTTTGACTCTTGTATGCGTGAGTCCATTGATGCCCGTTACCTGCCATGCAAAGGTAGCCATAGTTAGTCTTTTATTCGCAAGTCTCGAAGCTTCCCCTATAGGTATTCTGTCGAATTTTCGGCGCGATAATTCTGGCACTCGTAAGTCTGGGATCCAGGGATTTTCTGCCCATGTATATGTACCCCAGAAGGGGAACAGATGCTCTGGTAATAGACCATGATGCGCATGTTACGTAATCATAATAGAGACTTTCTGCCATTCCCCTATCAGTGCACTATGTGAGGGCGAGTCGAGCCTGCTTGACATAGTCCTTATACATTCGTCTAGGTGGAGACATGTATAATCTTCTAAACCTGTCCGCTGAGTGTGATCAGGACCAAGCCATTCCGAAAGTTCATTTTTTATACCTCCGGAAGATCCTCTTGGGAGATCTCCGTAGGCTCGTAAATTCTTGAGTCCTTTAATCGGCGAAATGTCCGGTCGGGTTATATTTCCGTGTACTAATCCTGACACATCTAACCATGCCTGCTGGTAAATATCAGGAGATGATATGAATCAGTGATGGGCCAAACGTTAGACGTTGAATTTTTGATGGCTACCGGTATTGAAATTAGTCCAACTCCCCCGGCACCTTTTGGTGTGTACAGGAGTGTCGGTGAAATTTTATGTCTGCCGGGATCCCCTTGTACGTTTTGCCCCAAATAAACATCTTTTGTAAATGTAGTAGTTGTACTAACACTTCTCGTGGGGATTAAAAAAACGGGATGTGAACAGGATGGAGGGGACAGCAATGACATTAAACAGTTGCACCCGTTCCACCACCGCCGTTGTTCAACTTGTTGCTGTGGCTAATCTTCTCCGCACTGCCTGTAGCCGAAGTGCCCAATTAACTGTTCCTAATTCTGTCCATCCAAATTGGTACCCCAGGTATCGAACTGTTTCACCCTCCGGTACTACCGGTATACCGTACCATGTTTTTGGTACAGAGTTCGAATTTAGAACGACAAAGTTACTTTTTGCAGGTTGGATCTTTAGTCCCGCCAGTTCACCAAAGCGGTGGACCACCTTCAATGCCTCCGGAACCATAATCGCATGCCGTACAAACACTGTTGAATCATCTACAAACGCCGTAAAACGGTGTTCGACTGTGCCTTCTCTTTGTAAAAGGATCAATTCCTCTAATTGAGGGATTCTGAGCCAATGCTAGTGCTAATGGCTCCACTGCCAAAATGAAGAGGAGGGGTACCAGCGGGCATCCCTGACGAATTCCTAATACCACATCCATTGGTGCTGAGAAAGTATTATTCACTAAGAACTCCGCGGTTGTACCAGAATGTAACCTATCCATTAATTCCACAAAGTCATCAGAAAATCCAAACAGAGAAAGCACCGTAAGTAAAAAGGGTCGGTTCACTGTGTCAAAAGCTTTACTAAAGTCCAGGAATAACACCCCAGCACTATTTACATCGGCCATTTTCGTTGCTCCCTGGTATCTTTTGAAAGTCGCCATAATTAGGACTACCGCTTTATCCAGCCGTCTGCCTGTCACAAATCTTTGCTGTGAGTTCCCGATTAACTGACCTAAGAATTGTTGGAGGCATTTAGCCAGGAACTTGGCAAAGATCTTATATCCAGTCGTAAGTAATGATATTGGACGATAGTCCAGCGCGTTACTTGAATCACCTTTCTTCCTCAACGGGATGATGATCGCTTTCATGAAGCAAGGAGAGGGTGGGGGCTTGTAACCCATCATTGCAAACACAACCAATGGATCGACCATGACCGTCGGAAAGTCTTTATAGAAATCGTTTCCTACCCCATCGCGACCTGCAGCCTTGTAACGGCCCAGACCTTTTATGGCCAAATGCACGTCTTCTACTGTTATTGGGGATATCAATTCCTGATTTTGCGCTATTGTGATGCGCCTTGTATCTGGTATTCGCATAATATTGGTAACGGCTTCCTTTAGACAATGACCCGGCACTGTTCGATGACATGTGCCCATTATGGGTTGCCAAGTCATGACAAACCGATCCGGAATGGACAATTTGGCTGGGAAAGGACGATCAGTATTTGATGAGATTGTTGTTACCGTCTGGTCTTTCTCCCGAACTGCGGTTCGTTTAAAAAGCCATCGAATGTCTGCAATCGATCGGTGGAGACGCGAACCTCGCCTAAACCGCCGTTCTGCCTGTAACGATTCCGCTAAGGAGGAAATGATGTGTTGCCGGGTTTGTGCATTAGTATGAGTTGTCTTTTGGAGTTGGTGCTGTCTCCGTCTCCGTCGTCTCGACAACCGCCGTCTTCAAATGTATAGCACATTCCGTACATGATCAATCAGATTATCCTATGTCCTGGCGTCAAAGACAATATTGGGTCGTTGAGAAAGGTGTTCACTAATTGATAACTGAATAGCCTCCGAGCTTGACCCCTGAAAAGGATACGTTATCCAATTTTGTGCCCTAAGTCGCTTAATACGCGCCGGATCCTTCAACAGTAACATGACTTGGTTATGGTCGGAGTACACAGGTGCCCAACGTGAATGGACCCGATCCATCTATTAGGCGAGCGAGCTGTTCCAAGTAACGGAGGGGGCGATCTGAGGAAAGTTGAGCGGGAGGATTCCAAGGCGGGCGATACGAAGCGAGGGTCGTCGTTGGACGGATGAGGCTGGTCGTGATCGGCGTCGAAGTCGTGATCGGGGCGATCGCAGGAGTAGTCGAACTGGAAACGGAAGGCGAGGCAGCGATCGGGCGGGCAGCCGAAGAAGACGAAGAAGGAAGAGAAGATCGGCTCGAGTCAGCCATGTTGATCACCAGAGAGGAAGTTTGGAAGTGAGTGAGTCGAACTGCAGTCGTTGTGCGGCTGCAGTTAGTCTCAGGGGCGGCTGTGGTAAAGCGATCGGAAAATATTGAGACTGAAGTGGACCACACATGGCCGTTGATTGGTGACGATAGAACACCCATCAACATATGACGGTTGATGGGTGGGAAAAGGCTGATCACAGTTAAGAGGAAAAGGTGGCGGACAACGGGTATTCACGATGTGAAGAAATCAGCCAAGTACTGTCGTTACGCCCAGTCCCAGACACTGATGGAACGATGGAGATCACGATCACGATCGTTATCACAGTTACTAAGTGGAGTTCCCGTGGATGTAATATGAGATGAGCAACTGTTGACATGACGTGTCAAGGGCAGTCGTCCAGCCGATCTATGAATGGTATAGTGGTTGAAGTTGATCATGACACGAAGTTACGGCCTGATCAGCTTATTATGCCCGAGCAATGAAGATTAGATGTGGAATGAAGTCGGGCATGTGGAGTGACAGGCTGTGTGAGTGATGATAACCTATGGGTTTGTCCGAAGATGACGTGGCAAGGCCTGATCAGGCCTGATCAGCCGAGATCGGTGTTATATGGTTGCCCTGACGGGGTATAAAGGTCGGGAGTATGGCTTAGCAGATGAATTGAGTCGTGATGATGATGACCCAGAGCGTTCCCGAGGTGATCAAGGGCTGATCGGCCTGATCACCACCTGATCACTCGGCTGATCACTATGCCGATCGTGATCAGGGCTGATCAGCCTCTGATCAGCGTCCAGATGCAAGGGCAAGTAAAGTTCTCGGTTTGGTCGGGCTGGATACGAAGTGGACAAGTGTTAGAAGAGCAGATCTCAAGTGGTTTCAAGGTTGTTTGTCGAAGATCGGGATGGGTTGAAGATCTTTCTAAGAGTCGGGTCGTGATCAGGGCAGAAGTGGTACAGATCAGCTTGAAGGTGCAGCCAGGATGGGCAAGGTGGTGCTACGCAACCGTGCGACGAAGTAAATAGGTTCGAAGTATAAGTCAGGCATGAGTTGATGTACGGTACACAGGTATAGGACATTGCATATATAATAACAGGTTTTGATTTTCCCCCTAAAGCAAAGAGTCGCTCCGCCACGTGTTGCGGTCATTGGGAGCACAGGGTTGATTAGTCCCCTCTTGCTCAACTAATTCCCGGTTAAGACGCGCTTAGACGCATTTTGGCTTACCGGAAGACCCCCGACGGGTTTGTTTTAGGTGATCTAACCTCACCCGCAACGCGCACGTGTTTGGAACACGTTAATAATATTGGTAAAGGTTTTGTGGAGATAACGTTTGTGGATTACTGTGGAAGATCGTGGATTGATCGCATTTTCTTGGTTTCGTTATATCTCCCTCTCATTGGCTGGCCTGATCAGACGAACTTTCCTGATCAGTGCCTAGATACTGAATAAGTGTCGACCCCAACCCGTTCTCCGGTGAAGATTTCCACCCGAGGACACCCCCCGTCTCGAGAAGGTCATCCCCTCCGACCTGATCAAGATCATCGTTTTCGTCACCGAGTCCACCTAAGTGAGTGTAACCACCCCCGATCAACGGGTACACAAGGTGAGATGAAGTTGAACATAGATCCTGACGCGCATGACGACCGGCCAGATGACCGGGAGGATCAGATCAGTCACCATAATGGTGATTCATCTGATTCTGATGCTGATCAGGATCAACGGAGTACCCCCTCCGATAGTTGGTCGTCCGGGCCAGTGGGTATCCGGATTCCACCCAAGACTTCGGTCATGGATTTGGAAATCGGCTCCACCACAGACCAGTGGGGTCACCTCGACGCTGACCCAGATCATGACATCGATGAACAGAGTACCTCCTCCGACAGTCCGTCATCTAGGCCCTGTGGGTGTTCGAACCTCGGAAAGAAATTCCACGATCGACGACACCACAATGGTACGCGTGTCCTAATCTCGTGATGACACTGGATATCACCGCTAGTCCCTAATGGGCGAAAACCAAGACCGGTTAAATTTGTTGAGGTTGTTGTTCCGGGTGCATTGGGGAAAGACATATCACCCTGAATATTGAAGGATGCGATGGTCGACTCGGATTGGGGAAGTATGGGGTCGACATTATAGTTCAGGTGACAAGGTCCCAGCTGGAGCCGGCTCGCAATCTGACCAAGCCAGTTTTTGATCAGATCGATTTGGGTTCCAACTTCCTGATAATCCTGGGACCAATGAGAGGAAAGATCATGGTCACGACCCTGATCCGAAGAAACTAGTATGCGTTATAGTATTCAAAGAAAAACAAACTCAAGAAAGAAGAAGAACGAAGTTTGGATACGACCGGAGTGGAAAGTTAGAGGATCCGGATCCGGTACACCTGTCTCATAAGGCAGTCCATGTTGGGGTATCTCATGATCGGTTTTATTTTGATGACGAAGGGGAAAAATGGATACACAGCCCCTTCCGGCCACGGAAACCAATCTGGAAGGGACATATTACCTTCGGAAGCTGATTCCGGACGAACGAGTTCCTGAAGATTACCTGACCTAAAATTATAGGTGACTTAAAGAGACCCGTCTCACCTCAGCCTGCTCGCCGTTCAGGCCACCGACCCAGCGGACACCCCGATACAAACCATCACTCAGTGATATCGATATGGAGTCGGTCAGATCGGCCGAACCCCATAGGTATGGCTCGCCGGGCCAACATGGCATCTGCCCAATCCCTCGACCCGGACTCAGTGGCGATAACTAGAGTCATGATGTCAGCGATGTCTGAGCTGGACGACTTCACTGGCCGATACATGGACGACGACCAGACCCGGAAGTGGTTGAGCAATGCCAAGCCAGCATTTCTGAGAGACCGGACACCGGATTACGAGAGGATTTCATGAAGGGGCCAGCAAAGGACTGGATCCAGCAGATGTTTAAGATGACTGGAAACCATTGACGGAGACGTTAGGTGAATCAGTGGACCCGTTACACCTAAAGAGAGCACACGAACCCGCCCCCTTAAGTACCTCCAACGGCTTCACGTTGCGATCATAAGAGCCAGCATACTGGTCAATGAGGTCGCTTGCTAGTCGACAGCTGCCTGGAAACATGTGGATCGTTTCATAAGTAAGCTCGATGACCGGTTATTGGCCAATCAGATCGCTTTAATGCGTCTGGAAAATACCATTGAGCTGAAATTGACTCTGTGAACGCATCAGAGGGCGAAGAATCGGGGTCTATATGCAGCCGCCGGAGCGGGCAGGTGCAGTCGCGACCTTTATTAGATCAAGGCAGTAAGCCACTGTCGATCAGGACAACCGGCGCTGTTCGCACGGTTTCAATAGACTCGGAGGCTACCAGTTTGGAAGATGAATATCAACAGTTCGAGAGCGAATCTGAAGGAGAACAGTATCGTAACCTGTTTTTCGACAGAGTCCAGTCAGCGTTCCTGACCATTATCTACTGGCAGGTCAGCAGGGTAATTTCCCTGCCCGGGCTGACCAGGTTTATCTCAGACGAAAGTGCAGGTGAATACTTGTGGAGAGATCAGCAGGTTTAAAGAAAATATTGAATTGGAAACATCTTTTGATCGGTCAAGTAATGCCCTGGCCAAGTAATGCCCTACCCCGGATGCCCATGAGTATGTGATATCGACGACGGGGATGCGAAGACAGTGGCTCAGCGGTGTCGACGAGTCGTGCTCCAGTATCGGGAGAAACTATCCAAACTTATCAAAAGACGGTTAGCCATCTACCTCACCCTGGGCTTCGCGCATAGTAATTATTGTAATGAAGTACGGGGTGAATATACGGCTATATTGACTATCGGTTAGTGAATCGACTAAGTTGATGATCTACCCGTTGCCGCTGCTCAATAATCTGTTCGAGAACTTGGTTAAAGTTTTAGGGTATTTTTTTGGATATGGCTGGTGGATTTTGGGTGGTCTCCGTGAATAGTCGGGCTCGGAGATTTCAGCTTTTGTCACCCCTTTCGGGCTGTTCTAGTCGAACCGGATGCGGTTTGATCTAACACAAACGGCCCGCAGATATATTAGCGACTAATTGACAGCACTTGTTAAGGTCATTAATTAAACAAGGATTCTGTCTTGGTCGGAGACATGTTTACTGCAGGTGACCCTGATCCCGACCGAAAACCCTCGGTTTTGGGGCAGCGGTCATATATCGACGATATTCTCGTGACAGCTACTTTGGAGTAATTGCTGTGTGAAAAAGTGGAGCAATAGTTAATTACGTGTGAAGAGTGGAATTTGTCGATCAGTGCTGTGAAAAGTTTCTGGGGAAAGACCAAGGTTACCTATTTGGGTCACCAAGTCTCACATGCTGGACTAGAGACCAACACAAAGAATTTGTAGTCTTTGAGTAATCGGTCTACGTAGGCTATGCAGACCTTCTGAGACAGTCTGGATTATTACAGCCGCTTCATTGAAAAATTAGCGGTTTACGCGGCGGTATTGTATGAGTTGCGAGAGGTGGACTAACATAAGTTGTGGGAGATGAACCAGCTGGAGGGAGTGGAGATTGGGTCAGCTGTTTTGATGAATGAGAAGGCGGAAATGCTGACCCAGGCAAATGACCAGCCAACAAATTCGAGTTTGTCCAGGTCAGACGACTATATGACCTGGGAAACAGTGGCCTTGGAATGCTAAAGGCAACTTGTCAACCACACCGGCTCTGAAATATTTAGATCCTGAGAAAGTACTGATGACCATTGCCTATGCTATCAAGTGGGTCATCTCAGCTGCCCTGGTACAGGTCCATAATGATATATACTGCCCTGTGATGTTCACCAGCTGATCATTGAAGACAGATGAAGTGACATATGGACCGGTGGACAAGACAGTCTTGGCCCTGTTATGGATCCTGGATGTGTGCTATACAATGCTGGTATCCTGACCGATCAAAGAGCTGTCGAGACGGTCGACATTGTCTTAGTTCCTCACCACTAATGGAATTGATGGTCCGTTAGGCAGATGGGGCTGCACTATTGTCTCTGTGGTTGCTTGAGGTTACCAAGTGTACCAAAGGAGCAGAAGATATATTAGGGACCTTAGAGGCTGGTATCCCGCCAAGGGCAGAAGAGGTAAAAGCGCTGATTGCGATAGTTCCTAGGAAATAGCCACGACAGTCGCTCATATTCCCGCCGCCGACCGTAGGTCTAACAGAAGAATTAATGGTGTTATTTTTCGATGGGTCAGCCGGTGTCAATAAGGGAGGGAGTGCTTAAAGTGGCATATTGGGGAAGCTGCCCGAGTGGGAACAAGTGGCCTCCACCCCAGATTTACGCCTAACATAACAGTGAGCGAATTCGAATACCGAGGACTAGTGCACTGTATAGAGGGGCTGGCTGACCAGAAATAGTAGCGTATCATAATCTGGGGTGACCCCAATTTGGTGATTGGGCAGATTACTAAAGAAATCGAATTTTTAAGGCTTCCAGGCTAAAAATGTTGAACGACCAAGACATGACGACTTTAAGGAAGTGTCCAGGTCTTTCATGTCCTCACCCAGCAGATGAGCCGTCACTAGTTCCCACGCGCGAGATGCTACATAATGAGAGAGAGTGAAATCGAAGTGCAGATCACCTGGCCAGTTTGACCACGCGAAACAGGCCAGGATTACTGTTTCCGACCAGAACATGTTAGCGCTGGCCAATCTTAACAAGTTATCGGAGCTAGTCAGGCCAAGTAATGGATGTCTGTCAGGGTACAGAAGGAAACTCTAAAGCCCCCTATGCTGCCCGGGTCGTGATTCGGTTAATCAGATCGAACCCTGGACAACAGTTCACCTTTTGTTGGCATGGTCGCTCAGAAATATTGACCAATCTGATGCCTGACCCGGTCAAGTGGATCGGAGGAGGATGACGAACAAAAGGTGAACTTGATTGAGATAATAAATGCGATAAACATCACAAATGAGAAATGATGATGGAGCAATCCGGACGGTATGGAGATAACGATTGGAGGAGATAAATTGGTATATGAAACGAACCAGATCGGACTGTCTACCTAGCCCTTACTCACTCCCCTTTGCGAAACTTATTTTGAAGCCGATTCAGTTTGTGTCCGGGGTCTATCACGATATTGGTTTTGCCAGGGCTCTTGCATGACAATGTCGTTAAGGGGCACTCGGAGGGAAGTTGTGTGGTCGGAATCTCCCAAGCCAGAATCCTATGTGCCGTCCTCGGCTGGATTCCCTTTTCTCTCGACTTTTCGGTGGTCATATGCAAGATGAAAGATGGAGGATCAGGTTCAAATCACGATTGCCAGCCTTAATTCCGTATATAAACCTTGCGCACAGACGGGCCCATGCCTTAGCCGCTCGATTACGTATCTGCTTGATTTTACTCTGGTAGGGGTTAGCGCGGGACCAATCCGTCGGGTGGCGGTTGAAATATACAAGAAATGAAAAATCAGATGTCTGTTTTGCCAGATGTGTCACCTGCTGTGCCGTAAGTCACCATGGATGACTTGCAGGTCGGCGCCCAGTCCCATACCGATCGATCAGCTTAGAAGGATCATCTGGAAAAGGCGGCATTTGTTGATCAGGAGAGCAATGCCCTACCCCTGCCGCGTGTGGAGCTATTTGCGCATTGATGTGTGGGGGGCTAAACAGATCTCCCAACGCTGTCGTAGAGTCGCGCCACAGTATCGGGAAGGGTTATCCGACCCGATCAAGGGCCTACTAAGTACGAAAGTAATCCGGCCGTTATCATCGCCGTGGGCTTCACCGATCGTGATCGTGATATAGAAGAATGGAGTCGATACCAGACTGTGTGTCGATTACAGATTTAAAATTGACTTACGAAGCTGATGATCTATCCAATGCCCCTGATCAATGCCCTACTTGAAAAATTTGGATAAGGTCAGAGTGCTGTTCGTTTGACAGGCCAGCGGTTTTGAGGTCGTATCGATAACCGATCGAACTCGGAATATATCGGCTTTTTATTCGCTGTCAGTCTTTTTGAATGAAACCGATGTCGTTTGGATTGAAGAACGCTCCTCAGATCTATCAGAGACTGATCGACAACGCCTTGTACGGTTACTTCCAAATCAGTACCGATCGTGAAAACACTGAGGTACATGATGTGTTTACCAAGGGCAAACCTGATCGGGATCGGAAAATTCAGTATTAGGAAGACGATCTTACATAGATGCCATTTTGGTCACTGCCCACATCATGGTATATATTGTGTGATACGGCTGAACGATTACTCGACACTCGTGAACGTTGGAATCTGCCGTTCAGTATGTTCAAGAGTCTTGGGGTCAGCATAAAGTCGCCTATTTGGGTCATAACGTATCGATCCAGGGACTGGAGGCTAATCCGATAGATTTTGGGTAACACAGTAACTTACCGTTTCCCAAATTGTCAAAGGCCATGCAATCTTTTCGTGTTAGTCCGAACTATTGCGGCCGGTTCATCGAAGACTTCTCGGTGTATGCAGCTATGTTATACAAATTTAGAGAGGTGGATTACTATATCCCGCGCGAACGCGACTGACTAGTAGCATTTCCGGTCAAGACCGACCAGTCCACCGGGTCGGAAATGTTGACCGGGTTAGAAAAGTCGACCTTCAAGTCGACTAGTCTGCATCCTGTTCAGGAAATCATGTGGAACGTGCCAGTGTCGCATTTAGTATGTTAAAGGCGAAGATGGTCACGAACCGGATTCTAAAACAATTCCAAGACGGTCCACCTTAGCTTGGTTGCTATCATTGACCATAATCGATGGGAGACTGAGACGATAGTCGGCACTGTTGTCGCAGTGGTCATTGGAGGAAATCAAATGTACCAGGGGCGAGGAAGAAGTACATGGTTCCCTTGGCGGCCAGCATAACTCTGCGAGCGGAAGTCGACGAAGATCTGATCAAAATAGATCCCCGGAAGCAACCTTTACAGACGATAACACTTCCCCCTGCCGGCCATATATCCGAACGAGGACTTGGTCGTCGTAAGTTTCGATGGATTGAAAGTGTTAAAAGGTGTCGGGTCGTACAGCGCTTAATTACTTGAATGACCTCTGCCGCCTCGGACTATACGTCTGGTATCACGGTCAACGAAGCCGAGTATCGAGGCTGCTGCTCGGTCCGGATCTCTTAACGTTCAAAAAAGAGAAAAAAAATCATTTGTGGTGTTTCATATCTGGTGATCAATCAGATCAGAGGGAAAATCGACTGCAAGGCGATCCGACCGGAGGATTGAGAAAGACCGGCGCAGGTGATGATATCGACCAGGTCGCAAACCCGATCGACACCCCGCAGACCAATTTCGAGAGAAAGCTTAAGCGAAGGAATAGTACAGTGGCTGCGGATCCGGAGAATTCTACAGGCTCAGGATGAAGAAAAAGGATTGTGAGTTTGAAGGCACATTTATGTGGTGACCTGGAAAAGCTAAGTCAGAATGAAGCGAAGAACTGGATCAAAGTCACACCAAGCTATTAAAAGGACGAGAATGGCCTCCTTTTTACTACAGTGAGACCGACCGAGCGCAATCGATCGTGATCGATCGGCGAATTTGGTGAAACCTTACAAACTGACATTTTACACAATTATCATATTGGTCTGGAAGGTGGTCAAAAATGTGTCGGTCGGACAAACCACGAAATTCGCAAGCGTTTTCAATGAAGAGGACTTCAAGGGAGCGTACAAAGTCCGTCGGGACTTGTGGGGACTGCGAAACCGGGAAGGGTAAGCCGATCATACGAGACCGGTCATCTGGAAATATCCAAGCGACTTACCATTTTCAATAGCGATGGATCAAATCCTCTCTTTACCGAAGCCGTTCAATGGCACAGACCAAGATGATGTAAGTCGCATCGTCGTTCCAAACGACGATGATCTCAAACATCAAATATTGTTTGAGTACCATGATGCACCGATATCGGGGCATCAAGGTTGAGAGAAGACGTATGCTTCTCTCGCACGCGATTTCTACTGGCGTACCCAGTATAAATGGGTACGCAAGTATGTACGCGCTTGCAAGATATGCCAGCGCGTCAAGCCTGCGCACTCTGCGCAGGCTCCCCTCCAATCTGTGCCGGTTCGGACAGAGTGTTGGAAGTCCATTTCCATGGACTTCATCTTTGGTCTTCCAGCTGATCACAGTCGGAAGACAGGAATAGTGGTCTTTGTGGACCGCTTCAGCAAGATGGTTCATCTTGCTGCAGTGTCAGCGAATGTCACCGCTGCGCAAACAGCGCGGATATTCGTTGACACGGTATTCCGTTTACACGGAACGCCGGAAAACATTGTCTCGGATCGAGATCCGAGATTCACAGGACGTTTCTGGCAAGAAACGTTCTCTTTGAAACCCATACCACCCATTGTCTCCAGTTATCCGAAACATAAAATCTATCTAGACGGCTCGCTTGTGTGCCCCTCCAAAATGTGAAATGTTCGGTCGGATCTTAGTGCAACTCTGTTACCGCTGAACCAAGATGTAATATTGCATCGTGTAATTTCTAGTCTGAGACAATTCTAGACAGGGCTGCACTTTCTGGTTTAGTCGAACGCTGCCCCCCCAGTCTATCCAACGCTGGTGAATTGACACAATTAAAATCCCCGGCTAGAATTAAATTATCGAGCCGACGTGATAGTATCTGCCTTAGATCTTGAAAAAAATCCTCTTGAGAATGGAGATCCCCCGTAGGCCCGTAAATGTTTATAATAATACAACCCTTCCATTTCACTGCTATGAAACAATGTGACCAATTCGTAAAGTTCCACGGGGATATAGCGTGTGCTACATCCGGGCGCACTAGGATAGCTACTCCCCCTCTTTTTTTGTGAAAAACACTCCAATATGACAGATTGCTTTTGTCCTGGTATATTCCCCAAACTTGAGCCTATTTTTTTCAACCTCTAATTTTTCCGCATTCGTCGTGATGTGTGTTTCTTGGAGAAAGATAATATGGGGTTGATGTCCTATATTTCCGAATCGCCAAGCTACTAGCCATTCGTTTATGTCTCGTGATGTGAAACCTCTGGCGTTTTGACTAATTATCCAATAGGTAGCCGCAGTTGTTCTAGGATAGTGTTGTACCTGACTTGGGTAAAATTCCATGTCCCGTAATAACCGGTGCTTGGTATATGTGTCCAAAGAGTTGAGTTTGTAATACGAATGTTTCTTAATATTAACCATATCGGTGCCCTTAGTACCGGTGTTGTACCAATGTACTGGTACCATCCCCTTTCAATGGTACCGGTAGTGTGGTATCAGTACTGGTACCCATATATTTTTGAGCTGATTTAATTATTTGCTGCGATGTCATAAAAGAAGTTAGCTGTTTCCAATAGGAACTTGATCCCCTTCCGATTGCATCCATTTAGGCTGCATATTGTGTCGATGTCGTTGGAACAACGTAACGATTGAATCCGTCGGGTGATGATCCAGGCCGATA
>MIQA02004456.1:0-11016 GCA_001887855.2 Sclerospora graminicola | reverse complement strand
GTGGTCTTTCCTTTACCGCCTTCTTAGTTTTGGATGGATAATGCATTTGTCTTGTATTCGACACTTCACACGGAGCGCATAGTGGTTCAACTCCTTATTGATCTTAATGCCCTACACCAACTTATCTCTTTCCCTCTTACGAAGTAGCTTCATCCCCACATGGTTATAACAACGATGTCGCGTCTCCATGTTAGCCTCTGCCTTTCTTGCTTGTGCTCTTAGTTTCTTCAATGGTTGTCGTAACGCCATACGTCTCCATTGGTATACGGGCAGGATGAGGGGATAACATGCGGTAGATACCCGCCATCTTCATGAATCTTATCTTGAATGCCACGGAGTCCCTTCTCCATTCTCTCTTCATGAAGCACACCTTCTGGTTGCGCGAGATTAGCATTCGAAAGCCTCGGTATTTTTTTAGGTCCACCGATATCAAATTGACTCGTGCCCCTGGCACATACCATACGATCTGCAAAATACAGCGTTTCAATGTGTTACCGTCTTGCATCATGATCAACACGCTTCCTTTCTCTTTTACAGTGACATGAGAGCCGTTCATCGTCACTAATTGTCTTCCTTCAACCTCTTGAAGGTGCGTACAGCAATCGCGTACGCCACATAGATGTACTTGGCTTTCATAGTCTAGCTTCCATTCGATGATGTCTTTTGATGTTTCCTCCACGTCGGTCGTAACCATGAGTACAAAGTATTGTTGTCTTTCATGGTGTGGTTGGCTGTTACCTCGTCCTTCTTGTCTTGGACGGCTATTGGCACGTGCTTCATATCTTGAATGGTTCTTGCCACGACCTTCATATCTTTGACGATCATTGCCACGACCACCTCTGTGGTTATTCCCACGGCTTCGGCTAATAGTTCTGCTTCTATAACGTGAGAGCCCTCTTTGTCCTTGCGCTTCAACACGTCTTCCGTTGGTGCAATCGCGTGCCCAGTGTCCGCGTTCATTGGATAAGTGGCTGTAGCTACGCTTTATAGTTGAATGTTTCGATGGGTACTTGTACTTCTCATTCTTGGTCCATGGTCCGCCCTGCGCGCCTTGACATTGTTTACTTGTGGTGCGACCCCGCGCGCTCCATCACGTTGTTGACCAGTATAGTCGTGCCTCCTTTCTGCTTAGAATAGTCAATTTCTTACTTGAGCCAGCGCTAATTCTGCGCCAGGATTCAGCGCCTTCATTCTTGAGTACTCGTCACCCAATTCAGGATACACAATCGTTGCTCTTGTCAGTAATATCTCGCCAAACTTTTCATCCGATATTGGTCCACCAGCTTTCTCTAATTCCACGGCAAGCTTCACTATGTCGTTGATGTAGTCTTCCACACGTTGGTTGCCTCGTAACTCCGTACTCAACATCTGTACATCAAGCTTGTTTCGCGGCGGCATCCCATCAACTTCGGCTAGTATCGCATTGTACAGCAGATGCGCTTGTCCTGTCTCGATAGCGTTGTTCAATCTGAGTGCGAAATTCACGCTTAGCGAGTCCACAAGAAACAAATACGCCTTCTAGTTGCGTATGTCCCAGCAACGCTCAGCATTATTGTTTCGCATGTCTTCAAATCTTTCGCGGCCTTTCACAAGCGCTAGCATTCCTTGCGCGGCAAACTTCGCTCTTATTTTCAGCTTCCAGATAGCGCAATCATCGGCACCCGTCAACTCTGGTACACGGATGTCTCTGCTCGTGTACTTAATAACCATTGTCTTGTCTTCTTCTGGTACGTGAGGTGTTCCTTGATACTTGCTGTATGACGCAGAAATGCCGGTCTTCACCTTGCGTCCACTTCCTTCTTGTTTCCGAAATGCAACAATGTCGAATGGGGCGGATCCAGTTATTTCTTCTTTTTCTTCGGGTTTTTCTCCGGGTGGTTTTCTGGGTTCAGGTCTGACCGCGTTTCTGCCCAATCAGCATCTTCGATTGTTGGGCTCATAATCTGTTGGATATTGTCACTGTTTGAGGTCGTCTCCATTTTATGACCTCTATGCGTAAGTACTTAATAGTACTTAAGTAGTAATATTAATAGTTACATGAATATGAATAGTAATACAGTGCTGCTAAAAACTATAGGCGCACCCATACTTTTGCAAACGTGCAGCCAAAAAATACTCTTCTGAAAACAAAGCTCAGTTCAAAGGCTGTAGATATGAAGCCCAATCATCGCCAAAAACACCTTTTCAATAACACTATTTTTGTACCCACGAGAGAACAAAGGCGATATTTGGAGTGTTATAAATTATAGGCGCACCTCGGTGAAAACACATCAAACAGCATGCCTCGCGGCAAGGTACTGTCGCCGGAGGAGATCGGCGCCATCAAGGCCCACAAGCTGCATGGAAAGAGCAACCTGTGGATCGCGAGTCAGCTCGACCGCAGTGAACACGCTATCCGCAACTACTTGAAGCAATCAGAGCGCAAAACGCCTAAAAACCGCATCGGCAGGAAGCGTAAATGGACAGCGAACGATCCGGCGCATCTTTCGGCTGGCAACGGTGAAGAAATTTTCGTCTAAGCGCATCTCAGAGGCCCTCAACCACGCCGTGAAGCCAAGTACTGTTCGCGCCCTGCTCAATTCAACGCATCTGGCCAAGTGGATCAAGCGCAAACCAGCCCCAGCCATCAAACCCGCCCACAAGGTCGCTCGAGCAGCTTTCGCGGCCAAATTTTTGAGCAAAACACGCATGTGGAAGCGCGTAATCTTCAGCGACGAAAAGAAGTTCAATTTAGATGGCCCTGACGGGTACCAGTACTACTGGCACGACGTCAGGGTCGAGTCTGAGTTGTACTCCAAGCTCGTGAGCGGCGGGGGGAGCGTGATAGTGTGGGCTGGTATGAACGCGTACGGCAAGACGGACAACGCGTTTCTCGAGGGAAGACAAGACTCTGCGTGCTACACGATCACGCTGGACACCTACTTGCTGCCGTTTATCAACAACCTTCGTGACAACCACGGCGTTCTGAGCACCATTTTCCAACAGGATAATGCGTCTATCCACGATTCCCGGTTCACGAAGCGCGCACATCAGTGCGCTGGGCATCAAGAAACTCAAGTGGCCATCAAAACGCCCCGATCTCAACCCAATCGAGAACGTCTGGGGTCAACTTGCGTGGTCGGTGTACGAGGGCGGGCGTCAATTTGACACGAGAAAGGAGTTGAAGGCACAGATCGTCTGCAGCTGGGCTGCTATTAAGCAGAACTATCTCCGCCACCTCGTCGACACTATGCCTACTCGTCTGGCCCAAATTGTGCTGAAGAACGGCGGTCCCATCGACAAGTAAGTACATTTCCTCTGAGTTGTTATAGGTGCGCCTATAATTTATAAATCTCCAAATATCGCCTTTGCTCTCTCGTGGCTACAAAAATAGTGTTATCGAAAAGGTGTTTTTTGGCTCATATCTACAGCCTTTGAGCCGAGCTTTGATTTCAGAAGAGTATTTTTTGGCTGCACGTTTGCAAAAGTATGGGTGCGCCTATACTTTTTAGCAGCACTGTAGTAATACAGAGTTACCTGTTATTACTATGCATTTCTACAGTCTATTCTGTAGGACAGTAGGAAGTATAAACCCCGTTACGGTCGGTGCCTGAATGGCCCCGGGGACTCAAGGTGAGGTTTTGTAGCGCCATACGCTCCAACTGTGGATTGCCAACTGGCACCTCATCTTGCACGCCCTATTTTTATCAGTTAAACATGAATATCTATGCATATACAAATTCCTAATAAACGTTGAAGTTGAAGTTGCCTTCAACTTCGTAACCGCCCTGCGTCTGGGTGCTCTGCATCACCTAGTATATGAAACCGCCCTACGGTTGACGCCCCGCGTCTTTCCTTTCTTTCTGTCCTTGCAGCAATTTGGTCGCTATCCGGATACCGGATATCTAGCACCTTAAAGGTGCACACCCCCTTTTTGATACGTGCACACCCCTGTACCATAAAAAAGGTACAGCGTGCCGTAAAGAATAATTGCCAGAAATGAATTTTGAGAAATGCCGATGATAGACATTAAGTTCAAAGAAATACTAACAGAAACTAAAGTCTTATTAGTTGAAACATCCATTCACGAGATCACTTTTGATCTGGTGCCATCCTGTCGATATGATGAGCAAATGGACAGCCGAATTCGATTCCGCAAAGTAAACGTTCTTATGTTCTGTTGGTAGTGCCCCTTGTGACAGGAATCATTATTCAACCCTGCTGATGCTGCGTAAATCATCATCCCTCCGTGTCCATCTTGGCGAGCGAAATGATTCCATTCTGCAAACACTGTAGCGCTCGGTCCTGGGCCATAAGCGCATCCGCCATCTACACACACGCCAATCGTGGCCAACGACGAGTCCCCACCAAGCTGAATATGCCACGCGGCAAAAGATGTATTCACAGCTGTAGCATAAATAGCCGCGGCCGTATCATTGTCCTGATTCCTATTGTACGCCATGATGTTGACCCAATCCACGTATTTCAGAACTTGAACGGGGAGTACCTCGAGTATCCTGCTGCTTGTTGCGCTGTGCATAATGAAGGGTCTCCTTCATTAAAATAAGCACCATAGGTCGGCAAAGCTGACGCGTGACCTGCTGCATCCAACGCTTCTCGTGTAGCTTTTAACAATCCAATGGTTCGATCAGCGCTGAATTGCACCCCAACAGTTTCGCCATCTAGATCGACACCATCAAATCCGAATTTAGTAACCAAAGTAGCTGCCGATTTTCCAAACAATGTAGCATTTGTAATCTTGGAAAAGTTTTCGTTGTTGGTTGAGCCAACACTAGCCAAGGCTAAAATGCATCGCTTAAGGAGTCTTTCCACAAATTGAATCAAGTTGTCATCAAAGGACTGAAAAGTTGGTACAATAACCCCTTCAGCAACTAATGCTAAGCCAAAGACGAGGTGAGAGACTCCATTTGAGACGGTATCACATCCACTAACTTCACTTTCCGAGAACGTCACAATCTGGGCTTTTCCATATTAAGGATAAACTTTTAAGTCGGACGAACTTGTCGTGTTGCTAGCTATAGTTTAAACAATTTTGTCCGGGCGATCTAGATATCTTAATTGTAACGGAAAAATTCTGTTTGTGTTCCGAATACGGACCTTTTAAAAAAAAGGATTGATGATAGGCTACCAAGGAATAATAAATTCTGTAACGCCGAGTCAGTTTTCGACCAGACGCAAGTAGTAATGCGCAGGCTAGTCCCAGCTCTAGAGTCTGCCTAAATATATATTGGTACAATTTTATTGCTAGCGTTATCAAAGATTTATACAAGTTGAAAAAGTGTTCAAAAATGTAATGATTATGCATCAGCTAAGTTTTCTTGACCTGTATCAATTTTTCTTACGATCTCTTCTAATTCAGCAAGGCGTCTTCGAAAGCATTGATATTAGCGGGATCGAGTTGCAGGAAGCCCCTGCCAAATATAGCTCTGCGAAGCTGCTCTGCTTATGACTTCATTCTTTACGGTACGCTGTACCTAATTTATGGTACAGTGGGTGTGCACGTATCAAAAAGGGGGTGTGCACCTAGTGGGTCCCTTTATTAAAAAGGAAATTTACCGTACGTACAACAACAAAAAACACCACTAAAACATTCACAATTTCAGGGTTTTCTACCACCTCTTAACATTAAGGTGATTTTTCATTAACAATAAAATTACAAAATCACCAAACGGTTGGTACCAAAAAAACCACTCTATTTTTACTTCGAAGTATATCATGAAGAGATTTTTGCTGACCAATCCTTCCAATCAGAGCTGGGTGGAAGCACGCGAGCGCAGGCAATGCCTAACTTTCCGCTTAGCAAATACCCGTTAAAGATGACTACAATAAACTGTCTGAAAAATACTTCAAGTAGCTCTCATTTTACAGTATAGTAATGCGAACGACGTTTGTAACCGGACACTACACTACTTCGAGGATCACTCAACTATTTTCAACCTGCCAACCAAATCGATGTTTCGTAACGATACTGTGCCCTTGATACTATCATCCTTTCTAAAAAGTTTCTCAGCACTCTCACATGTTACCGTTCTCTTCAAACTGCCATCCTGTCTCAACAGTTTGTTGACGTTCTCAGATGTTACCGATCTCTTCAAACTGTCATTTTTTGTCCCAGCGCTCTCAAATGTTACGGTACTCTTCAAAATGTAAATCCTTGTCATCAGTTTATCTGCCTCTCCTTTGATCGTGGCTGATTCGGCAACACTAAAGGTGAACACTCTGTCTTTGTTGGCATTGTCACTTGTGTCCACTGTATTCCACTCCACCCGTTTCTCTTGCGCATTTTTTGAGGAACATCGGGCGAGGTGATTAGTGGCGGTAGGTCCGATGTCATCACACGTGCGCCAACGCATGCCAGGAGTGCGATGCATATGCATGTAGCAGCAAATATTGTGGGATATTGTTGTCTCAGTCGATTGCGTAAAAAAAGTGGAGAGCAAGAGAGTGTCTTCATTGCCAATTTCTGCTTTTCCTTTAACCACATGATGTGGCTCTTGCCTCCACGCAAAAAATACCGAAGTGGTTTGATCGCAGCGCAGTGTTTTGCGCCCCCATTGCACATAACGAAAGGTTGGTTTTAGTAATAACAAATTTGATTTCAACAATGGTAGAGGGGGTCATTTTCGGCGCAGAAATGCAGTAACCACACGCGCTGAAACCCAAGTGAGCAACCACTTCAAGTTGGTCAGCACATATTTGAGCGCCTTTTTGCCCATTCTTTGTGATTTTTTTTCAGGAAGAGAACTGAATGCCCGCCGATAGAATGCTCCGTAAGCTTGTAGGGTAACCGACTAGACTTGTCTCGATCCAGGGCAAGCGCCATCAAGTGACCAAGGCGGGTGATACAGGCACTTAACCCTAAAGAGAAGTGAGACTCAAGGAAATTCTGCTGATCCAAACCATGTCTATCAAAAAACAGGAAGCCATCTCACAGCTTACAGGCAGTATTCCAAACAAATATTGCTCGTTCTGATAATTTTCGAAAAGCTGCCAAGCGGTACGATCTTGAAACTGGATTACGACGTGTTAAA
This sequence comes from Sclerospora graminicola, assembly GCA_001887855.2. NCBI lineage: Eukaryota > Oomycota > Peronosporomycetes > Peronosporales > Peronosporaceae > Sclerospora > Sclerospora graminicola. The sequence goes on along the minus strand of MIQA02004456.1, from coordinate 3,985 downwards.
CAGCTTTAAGACACGACAAGAATTCTTTTTCAAATTACAACATAAAACTTACTCCGAAAACTCGAGACCAGCAATGTTCGCTAGTGTTCGCAATAGCAAAGCCTATTATCCATTCCACCGCCAATGACGCTGACTGGTCTTTGCGAAACTTATTTATAGTGAGTGCAGTGTTGCTGAGTCTTTCCCATTTTTAAGAAAGAATGTAATTATTACAAATAGTGAAGATGTGATTACCGGTAGAGGATAAAAACAAGGGAGCCACCAGTTGCACACCCTTTTTGATTCGTGCACACCCCTTGCACCATAAAGTAGGTATAATGTTCCGTAAGTGACGTGCGCACAACAGGACCGTCATTTTAGCCGTCTTTGTAGCAAAAGGGAGTCCAACGATTTCACCTCAAAAGCTGACAATATCTTCTCTTCGTTGACCTGCATCAAGCTAATTTCTTGGTGCTTACCAGGCGCTCAAATGATAGACTTAAGGGGTGTAGTCACCAATAATGCAAAAGCTAAGAGCTGCGAGGGCTATCAAGAAACTTATTAAGGAACATTAATAGGCCAAAGCTTTTGCTCTTTCCTTTAAATCTGCTTTTTATGAAGTCGATAGATAATGCAGCATGTCCACAGCGGCTGTAGCTACCGCTTCATTAGGGTAAGAGATTTGAGCCGAACCTTTTGTTAATTTATTAAAAAGGAAATTTAACCTGAAATTTTCTAACCTGAATTTTCGTGTAAAGTACGCTACTGTAGTTTTGTACAATCATCGAAAGGCACGTCAAAATTCCAACATCATCAACCTTAGGGGAAATCGCTAATCGGTACCCTAAATTAACCGTCTTTTACTAATCAGTACCCCGTTCACATAGTTATTGCTAATCGGTACCCAGACCCGCTCTTTTTCCCATCGGCCTATCTAATCGGTACCTTAAAAATGAAGCGGATGCTGATGGTAAGAACAAATGCTGATTCTAATGACTGAACGACGCAAACGAGTATTGGGAAAGGCGATTAATTCATTCGACGTTCATTCTTTTGTCTGTGCTTAGCCGGATACGTACATTGTACAAAACAAGAAGTATTTCAGTTACTGGGTGTATTTACGCAATTGTTTGGTTTGGCTAGAGTATCCTTCGGTGCCCAAGTGCGTTCCAGGACATTGTGACATATTTGTTTTCTCTTGATATATTCAAGATTTCAATATGGCAAGCAGCGTTATGACAGCAAGGAGGTTCGTGAAACAGTTCATTTCTATCTATTACTTCGTGGCTCTAATGTTTGGTTTTGAGAGTCACCCAATGCATTGTTAGGGTTAAGCAATGTCGCTGCTTTTGATGGCGATATTTATTCAAGAAACGATGTTATGCTGGCTGCAGCATCCGCTTTATATTTATCATGGGTACCGATTAGCAAGGCCGATGGGAAAAAGAGCGGGTCTGGGTACCGATTAGCAATAATTATGTGAACAGGGTACTGATTAGTAAAAGGTGGTTAATTTAGGGTACCGATTAGCGATTTCCCCTCAACCTTATTATTTCGACTACAAAAAAGATGTTTAGTATATGGGCGCCTTTATAATCACCCCCAAAACCATAGACTCACCCCCAATATACAGTAAAACCCATGATAGGTTCGAATATGGTACAGCAGCCAATAGAGAACAGAACATGATCAAAAGTTGTTTTTAAAGAGCGATTAATTCATAGGTAAGCATCTACGATTTTTAATAACGGTAATTTCACATTCCATATCGCTATTGACTTAACGCGCACAAATTTATTCTTGTTTGCATCAACGGAGGCTTATACTATTGTACCATTTGTAATCCTGCATATACTTAAGTACTTTAGAAATTCTCCCTTGAATTTTGCAATAGATATCATTAAAGATGCAGCAGGTGTCACCATAGCTACATCTCTCTGTGCGATTTTACAGAGGGCTATATATTTCAAGGTAACTAAACAAGCTTTTACAGGGCTCAAAATACCGTGACGACGATCGTCCATCGACGGATTTTTTATCACAAAATTTTTTGGAAGCGTGCGGCACGAAACATTCCAGTGCGATGCAACAACGACTTCTACAAGCAAGTCAAGCGGTTTTACGACAGAAACAATTCGCCAGCTCTGTGATCCAACAGAGTAGGAAGCGGCTGCACAACGAGAACACAAGTGGCTCAAAATGCACGAAATAGTCGGCTCCAAAAGGAAATAAATGGGTCAATCGGCATCTTCGATAGAAAGCAAAGCAAACCGACGACTCCAGAGATCTGATCAAGTAAATGGTAAAATCACGACATCTTCGTTGAATTCAATGTGTTCACAATGATACTTGACGTGGAAAAGCTAAAAGTGGCTTCTTTGTTACTTTGTATACGTACTTTGACGGCACACTGTACCATTTTCGAACCTATAATAGGTTTTACTGTATATTGGGGTGAGTCTATGGTTTTGGGGGTGACTATAAAGGCTCCCTTAGTATATACAGTAAAGCATGTACACCTTGAAAAGTTTTGCGAGCAGACATCATAGATTCTCTGCATCCGTCTATCACTCAGCGGGTAAAACGTTCACGTATATATTGTACTTTTTTCACCTTATGGCAATTGTTTGCAGCCCACGATATTATGTTTCTCGTTCCCGCAACTTTTCGTAGCTGAGGAACGAGATGATGGTAGAGGGCAGGGCCTTGATTGTATTCACAAATAGACCTCGATAAAATGAGCGCACACTGCGTACACTACTTCCCTCCGTTTGTACGGACAATTTCACACACTGCCACGCACTCTTATACGTAGGAAACACGAGCTCGGGATGCCAGGGCGTGCTCTGTAGCTGCACACGACGCGTGATGACTTCGAATGGATAGGCAAGACATTGCGACGCCAGCGCTGCCGCCGTGGCGCACAAAAGTTGGCCACGTAGACCGAGCACAGTGTGCATACTTTCCGTGTCGTCGAGCATCAACAGCGGCCGCCACGCTTCGTACAATGCAATATTGCACCCAGTGTAAGTACAAATTCCGAGACTTGATGGTCCAAATCCGCGATAAAATGCACGCACGCCTTCCTTCTCTCGAATCAAGCGAGCACATTCGACAAGACCCTTTATCGGTCGATTCGCATTGTAGTATTGCTGCACTGTCAGCCGTCCACGAAGGACATCCAATGGGTAGAAAACACAGTGAAGCGTGAACCCAGCGAGCGCCCCTATTGTGAGGTTAGTCAACCTTCCAGATCCTGGAGGAGGTTCCACTCTGATCCCATCATCAGAAGACGCTTTCAGAGACCTAAACTGTTGCTGGTAGACGTGACAAAGCATCAATCGCAAAGGCACCGACGGGATGATCCCAATACAATGCACAAGGTTGCCGCTCCACAAGCTGCGCATTCCACTAAGCTTGACCATGTTTACAAAGCCTCTCGTCAACGAAGTATAGGGGGGTTGCACTGTCCCCACAAGTCGAGAGGAAACGGGTGTGGGCTTCGACACTTGCATGAGCATTTTCAAGCGCTCCAACGGCGCACAAACTGTTCGAATCAAAGCTCCCGCTGCAATCGCCGCAGCGAACGAAGTCGCTTGTAATGTCACTTGGTGTCTTCCAGGACTGTGAATGCCAGAGGCTGTAGAATGACCTGCCATCAGAATCTCGACGTCACTACGGATAGGGTCTTGTCGAATAGCCGAAAGCCAGCTCGACTTGAAAACAGAGCCATAGGAAGGTTCCTCTTTGGTCTCACCTTCGTCTACACGGTCCCCAACGTGAGCTTGGAGCTCTGCAGCGCGCCAAATCGTCCGCAATGCACTGATATCAGCTTGAAGAGCAGCTAAAAACGCTCGAAACTCTTCCTTTGCTGCCAATTCGTCGTCTGTCTGCTCCCTCTCCGACTCCATCTCTTCTTCTAGTGCAAAGGAGGCGATGCCACGCACGAGATCGTCGTGGGTAATATACTGATCACCAAAATCATGTGCCGGCAAGTCAAACAATC
>MIQA02004455.1:0-11143 GCA_001887855.2 Sclerospora graminicola | reverse complement strand
GGGGGGGGGGTTGTGTTCAGGCCCCAAGTCCAAGATGGCGTTGAAGGCACGTTCGTAGTGGCCTCTCGTACAGCAAGCTACGCGACAGGACGGCTCATTTACAAAGAAAATAATGCGTACGACAGCTTTTGTGAACATTTGATTAGACGCTACGCTGAGTTGAATTCCTTGTTGAAGATGATGGCACGTGATCAGTGGTTTGAGCACGTATTTGACGCTAACAGTAAGTTTACGCTCAGACGCTCAAGCTGTATATGCTACTGTCACATGCCACCGATTCTTCGAGGACTGGACATTCATTTCCTCCATATTGAGGCGCCGTTGTGTTCGTGCGTCGACGTGTCTTGGTTCCTGAAGCATCATCGCATTTTTCCCACGCTGCCCAGGGACTGACGACACAATGAATGGGATCACATAACAAGTCGTTTGTTAACTCTGGACAGAAAGCTCCACCATACAGTGGTTCTTGAATCATGATCCGGCTTTTCGTCTTCTTGAACGTCACGGGATCACACGCTCCATAGTCACTCCAGTCCCCAACGAGACAGTCGATAGGATCGCATGGAATTGTGTCACTTAGTACAGGACACGGGGTACCTCCATGTCGAGCCACTCGCGTCGCTGAGCGACTGCGACTGCCGAAGCCTGTTGTCAGATCACACAGTCCATAGTCACTCCACTCCCCGACGATACAAGCAATAGGGGGACACTTGACGTCCTGCGTGAGTTCAGGACACGGTGTACCATTGTATTGAGCTTCTTGAGTGATGTTTCGGTATCGATGTTGCTGGGGATCGTCGGTATCATCACAGGACGTCCATTCAGACCATTCCGACACGGAACAAGCTACAGGACCACAGGGTTTCTGCTCGTCAAGAGCAGGACAGGGAAACCCTCCGTAGAGAGCTTGTTGGGTTACTGTTCGTGTCCGTGTACGTTGTCCTGACGACGATTCACACGCACTCCAGTCACTCCAAGCAGACACGACACAATTTACTGGTTCACACGGTGTTTTCACTAAAAGAGCAGCACAGGGTGCACCATTGTACAAGGGCATTTGGAAGATCGATCGACGTTTGTATCGCTTGCCACTCGTCGAATCACACGCACTCCAGTCGCTCCAGTCTTTGGCCACGACACAATCAATGGGATCACACGGTGCCATGTCTTCAAGGCCATCACACGCGGGGCCATTCCGTTGAGGAGATCGCACGATTGATCGTGTCCGTGTCTTGTTCCCTGTCTTGGCGTCACACGTTTGCCAGCCACGCCACACTCCCAATTCACAATTCACGGGAGGACAAGCTCTCGACTGCGTTAAAACATCACATGCCGCACCGCGTCGAACAGCTTCTTGAACCACCGAACGTTCACGAGTTTGCATTGCTGTCTCGTCGGTACACTCGGTCCATTCGCTCCACGAGCCGACAGTGCAGTCAATCGATGGACAATCAATTGATTCTAGTAGCCACGGACAATCGATTGATTCTAGTAGCCACGGACAATCGACGCCGCCATAGGCTGGCGAGACAACCACTGGACGCGTTCGAGTCGATGTCTGATCACGTAGGCCACAACTAGTCCAGTCGGACCACGTTTTAACGACACAGTCAATCACTGGACACGCGAGCGTATCTTTTAACGGTGGACAGGCCTTGCCGCCTCGTACAGTGCCCTTCAAATAAAACTCGTGATTTTCATTCCCCCACTCACCAACAAAAAAAATCCCCAAACTTTGAACAGATGCCATGGCCACACCAGGCAACGCCACGCCGCAAAAACGCTCAGGGAAGCAGCTGAGTGAGGCGCAACAAGCCTCTATCATTGCCTTAGCAAGCAGTGGGGTGAAAGGTGTTCAGATCAGCAATCAGCTGCAGGTACCCGTGTCCACGGTCTACTCTGTAATTTCACGTAAAAAACTTCAAAAGGACCCTACGACGCCAAAGCGACGCGGAAGGTCCAAGTCTCTTCAGGAACGCGACGTTCGGTCACTTGTGCGCTCCATGAAAAAAAATCGACGAGCATCGCTTGTGGACATCACGAACGAAATGCCGACCAAAGTTCACTACAACACAGTCCGCACCACGCTGCACGCTGAGGGGATCCACAGCCGTGTAGCCGTCAAGAAGCCCTTTTTGACGCTCAAGCACAAAGAGAAGAGGCTCGAGTTCGCCAAGGCGCATAAATACTGGACAGTTGATCAGTGGAAAAAGGTTTTATGGACGGATGAATCAACCTTCGAAATTGGGCTCAATTCACGCACTGTCCATGTCTGGCGAACAGCAGCCGAAAAGTACTCGCCAGCCTGCTTGACGCCATCCTTCAAGTCCGGGAGGACATCAGTGATGGTCTGGGGAGCCTTCGCCAATGACCAGAAGTCCCAGTTGGTCATCATGCCGCCGGGAAGACGCACCGCGGCCGATTTTGTTGAGATTGTTTATGACAAGGTTTTGCTCAACATTCTCGGCAAGGTTTCCGGCGGTATTTTGATGGAGGATGGAGCGCCAGTCCACCGCTCTAAAGCACCAAAAGAGTGGTGGGAATTGAGGCAGATCGAAAAGCTGATGTGGCCCGCAAACTCACCTGATCTCAACCCCATTGAGAACGTTTGGAAGCTGATGAAAGATGCTGTGCAGCGCCGCCGAAACATCCCAAAGAACGTTGAGCAGATGAAGTCAGCTCTACTTGAAGAATGGGAAGGGATTGACGCAAAAAAATTGGAAGCGTTAGTTGCCCAAATGCCAGAACGCATGGCCGCAGTCATCAAAGCAAAGGGCGGCCACACTCGTTGGTAGATACCCTATTTATCCACCAGTTGACAGGCGAGAAGAACAAAATTTTCTGAGCATACTTGAAATGTCAATAGCTTTATACGTTATTAAGACTTAGATGATGTTTACTTGGTAGTTGTTGTGCAATGGGCGTTGAAAGTGAAAAAAATGGGTCGGAAATGTTGGTGAAATCTCGAAATCACGAGTTTTATTTGTAGGGCACTGTACTGCCGCTTGTACGACCGTTCGGGTCCGACTTTGGACGTACGTGAGATCATTGCACTCACTCCAGTCGCTCCAGTCACTGACCGTTCAATCTACGGCTTCGCACGGTTCTTCTTCTGTGAGTACAGAACAGACTAACGACGCAGCAAGCTCGTCATTCTCTCGAGTGCCACACGTTGAAGGAGGCGGAGGCTGTTGAAGGACGTCTCGTTTTTGTCGCTGTCAAATTATTTGAGGGGAGCGTAGCGGTAAAACATGGTGCAAAAATACAATGTTCACAAATCAAGGTTGAAGAATCGGGATACCGGTGTGTGATTGGCTGATTCTTAATATAGAGAAAATTAAGGGTGCCAAACTTTTCAGCATGCCAAATTTATCAGACTTTTGCGGTAGTATGCCCTCGGAATATAATGACAAGGCACCCTGATAGCCAATGCCTAGGTTAGTGTGTACCACAAAATGATTCCGCAACTCTAGCGGATCCACGGTGAGTGTACGGCTTTATTTTGACCAATTATTAATATAAGGGAAACTCTAACCCTCACCCACAGAAAATTTAACCCGCGCCCATGTCCGCACCCATCGATAGCTTGACCCTTATTGGGTCATTCATTCAATAACGTATCATAATATGAAGCCCAAAATACATCGTGCCTTTACGCATGCAGGAGCTTCGAATCGGCCACTTACTTCTTTCTCAACGGCTTCGCTGCAGCGTCAACTGCAGTACCACTTCATAACTTTTCACTACGCTTGGCGGCCATCTCCGGTGCGCAGATTACACCATTTCGGTTACGCTAATGGAGTTTGTGTATCGCGAAGACGTGATTCGCGGAGTAAATCCACCCGTTTTTGGGGATCGCCTTTTATTGAGACTTCAAGAATTGGCAGCGACGACGAAGCGTCATGGAGAAGTTTTGAAAATACAAATGTGGCAAGTTGGTAGTACATTAAGAATGCTGGAACCAGTAAGCGTTATTAAAAAAAGACAAGAAGAAGAAGAGTATGGATTTCGCTGCGTGGATAAACAACACGAGAGCAAAACGAGCAGCTGGAAAAGGTAGAAGATGAAATGAAAGATATTAAACCAGTACCTGTGAAGGAAGGACACTAGATTGGGCTCTAGTACTATCGAGGTGCGGAATGGACGCTATGGGTTAGACATTTACTTGTCTTGGAGTCACGACTGCGAAAGTGGATAGCATTTTAAAACGATCGTACAAAGAGCTGCAGCGTTCATTTGGTAGAAGCTTTTAAAGCAAAAGTCGTCACGGGAGCGGAACGTATCCAAGAATAATCGTGCAGGCGTACACTGAGGAGACATGGGCATTTCATTTTTGTGTTGGTACGTCTCAAGAAATACCTACCTTCGGACTTGGAATCAATAGAGGGGGTAGGTTGCTGATGAACAGAGTGTATCCCATCCATTGATGACGAAGATACGATTTTAATTTGTCTAGAGGGACAAGATGATGACGACATATATAGCTGGACGAGAAAAAGAGGTTGTCGTCATGGGCTGATGTCATTTGTCTCTACCGTAACGCCATGGGAAATGTTTCAGGGGTTTCTCAATCCATAAGACTCACTAAAGAGGTGCACGACGAGGACGAAAAAAGTGATTTTCGGAAGGGAAGCCACGCAGTAGCGTTGTGGAGCTGCTATGGAAGTGGATGTTTTCGGAAACAGTCATGGCAACTGTCGTTCCTCACTACGTTCTCATTCATAAGACGGATGAAGCTATCAAAGATGGGCAATTTGGTGTGCCTCGAACATTGCAATTGGCTGCCAATGATGTCACTTCATTCCACTAGCCGAGCGCAAACAGGGAAAAAGCTGCTACAAGTGACTCAGATTCAAGTAGCTGAAGGAACCGGTTGCGTTCATCTTTCGAAGTGAGTCACAGACCAACTGGGGTGAAGAGAAAGATTTTCTGAGAAGCTATGGGACCACGATCTTGTTGCCCCTATTCGTGGGATTAGTTGCATGACACCAAGGGAACGTCGTCGTTTTCGTCAAACCACGTCCGTGCAGTTGTAGCTCAGCGTCTCGATCCTATCAAGGTGAGAATTATGCGAGTGACATATTTGACTTCAAAGACGGGTGGGGACTGAGAGACAAAGGTGCTGTAGATATTCGAGATTACAATCTAGACATCGTCAAGGATACACACAATCGCATACATATAGCTTGACCACTTGCAGCGATCCAAGCTTTTCTTGAATCCGGAAGGCAAGGGATATTTACAAAAAGAAGGGTAGCATGCTCCAGTGGAACCGGAAGTACTTTCGACGGCATTAAGACGTTATATTACTACCTTTGCCAATCAAAAACGGACCAAGAACTTCTGGGAGTAGTGGACTTGCGGATTGTATGTCCCAGATATTGAAGTAGTCGCCATTTTTCAAAAGGCCGCAGAAGCTCCGTCAAAAAGTGGGTCTCTCTCGTTAAATAATTGATCTCTCGTCAAGCTCTCGAAGTCTTTTGGGGGGAGGCTCAAACCAGAGGGGTCATAGAGGGGTTAAAGACGACTAAATGACGAAGAAGGTACCCTGAACAACAAGACACAGGCACTTACAATAAGAGATGATGGAGCGTGGCGTGCTGAAGCCAACGCACGTACCGACAAGGAAAGGTAGGCACCTTCTTAGAAGCTTTGAGTGCTCTAAATGATGTGGTAGATAGTGTGTGGACTCGATCAATCTTAGTGACGACTCAGCTTTGGGTTATAAAGGTAGCTTGAATGTGATTACTCCGCGATTGAAAGCATTTCAGCATTTGGTCAATCGGGCACAAATTCTGTCTCGGTTGGATCGATTCAAAATGTTTTCGATCATTACGCCACCCAAGTGCTACGATTTTAAAGCTGAAAAACAGAAGGTTGCTAAAATCTGGGTAAGGCGACTTCGGCTTGCCATGCCACTCTCAAGGTAACCGACCTAATGACATGGAGAAACGAACGGAGGACGAGCTATTCGAATGTGGAGGGCGAGGAGGATTTTTTTGACGAAAAGGAGCTTGGACGTGACAGCATCTAGGTATCTGGATTCTCCTACATGGCTTGACTTCTTTCTTGGGCTCACTGACTTTCTGGTCTGGCACTTCATTAGCGAATGGATTGAATCGGCATCTCGTGTGTACACGAGCTTCCAATGGAGCTTGTCTATCTATCTATCTTGGCGAAATCAGTCTCCATTTCTCGCACGTGAAATAAAGGATGCAGATGAACCTCTCGTTCGATGACATACAAACTGAATCTTTTCAGTTGCATTGATTGCAAGTATTGCCAGGATGAGGACTTCTTCGTGTCAGCTGGAGCTTTTTTGACGGCTATAAAAGGGCTCAAGATTGGTGGTAAGGGCTTTAGCAAAAGGCACAGCTAGCTTGATGTCAAACACGGTTGACGGCACGTTGGATGCCGCATGTAAATCTATTCGGGTAATTTGGAGAAGGTATTGCAAACTTAATCACTTTCAACTTAGGCCTTGACGAGCATTCTCAGCCGAATCGCGCCCGTGCTCTTCGTCGTCACGTCCGTGGGTACGCGAACGTGGACTGATGCAAGGCTCTTGAGAACTTAGGCTCAGTGTTTTATGAGGGAATTGCTGGTCTGGTGCTACCGGTTTTATAACTTTTTGACAACGAACAGAGAGGCTCGCACAAATGGACTTTGGGATCCAAAAGTACTGGGCAGTGTACAGCTCCCGTGCTTCCCGAATCCCAGAATGATGGCAACTGGGTTGGTGGAAGGTTTCACCTTTACCCGACGCGTCCATTGCGTTTCTCGACCATCCTTTTGTGGTAAAGCGATCGGAAAATATTGGGACTGAAGTGGACCACACATGGCCGTTGATTGGTGACGATAGAACACCCATCAACATATGACGGTTGATGGGTGGGAAAAGGCTGATCACAGTAAAAGGAAAAGGTGGCGGACAACGGATATTCACGATGTGGAGAAATCAGCCAAGTACTGTCATTAAGGCCAGTCCCAGACACTGACGGAATGATGGAGATCACGATCACGATCGTTACTACAGTTACTAAGTGGAGTTCCCGTGGATGTAATAAGAAAATCGTAACTGTTGACATGACGTGTCAAGGGCAGGCGTCCAGCCGATCTATGAATGGTATGGTGGTTGAAGTTGATCATGACACGAGGTTACGGCCTGATCAGCTTATGATGCCCGAGCAATGAAGATTAGATGTGGAATGAAGTCGGGCATGTGGAGTGACAGGTTGTGTGAGTGATGATAACCTATGGTTTGTCCGAAGATGACGTGGCAAGGCCTGATCAGGCCTGATCAGCCGAGATCGGAGCTATATGGTTGTCCTGACGGGGTATAAAGGTCGGAAGTATGGCTTAGAAGATGAATTGAGTCGTGATGATGATGACCCAGAGCGTTCCCGAGGTGATCAAGGGCTGATCGGCCTGATCACTCGCTTGATCACTATGCCGATCGTGATCAGGGCTGATCAGCCTCTGATCAGCGTTCAGATGCAAGGGCAAGTAAGTTCTCGGTTTGGTCGGACTATATATGAAGTGAACAAGTGCTGAAGAGCAGGTCTCAAGTGTTTTCGAAGTCGTTTGTTGAAGATCAGGATGGGTCGAGGATCTTTTGAAGAGTCGGGTCGTGATCAGGGCAGAAGTGGTACAGATCAGCTTGAAGGTGCAGCCAGGATGGGCAAGGTGGTGCTACGCAACCGTGCGACGAAGTAAATAGGTTCGAAGTATAAGTCAGGCATGAGTTGATGTACGGTACACAGGTATAGGACATTGCATATATAATAACAGGTTTTGATTTTCCCCCTAAAGCAAAGAGTCGCTCCGCCACGTGTTGCGGTCATTGGGAGCACAGGGTTGATTAGTCCCCTCTTGCTCAACTATTTCCCGGTTAAGACGCGCTTAGACGCATTTTGGCTTACCGGAAGACCCCCGACGGGTTTGTTTTAGGTGATCGAACCTCACCCTCAACGCACACGTGTTTGGAACACGTTAATAATATTGGAAAAGGTTTTGTGGAGATAACGTTTGTGGATTACTGTGGAAGATCGTGGATTGATCGCGTTTTCTTGGTTTCGTTATATCTCTCTCTCATTGGCTGGCCTGATCAGACGAACTTTCCTGATCAGTGCCTAGATACTGATTAAGTATCGACCCCAACCCGTTCTCCGGTGAAGATTTCCACCCGAGGACACCCCCCGTCTCGAGAAGGTCATCCCCTCCGACCTGATCAAGATCATCGTTTTCGTCACCGAGTCCACCTAAGTGAGTGTAACCACCCCCGATCAACGGGTACACAAGGTGAGATGAAGATAAACATAGATCCTGACGCGCATGAAGACCGGTCAGATGACCGGGAGGATCAGATCAGTCACCATAATGGTGATTCATCTGATTCTGATGCTGATCAGGATCGACGGAGTACCCCCTCCGATAGTTGGTCGTCCGGGCCAGTGGGTATCCGGATTCCGCCCAAGACTTCGGTCATGGATTTGGAAATCGGCTCCACCACACTTTCTTCAGTATACTTTCGTGACCTCTGAATGAATCAAATAATTTTTTGGTGCTTTCTTTCTTGAGGTATTCGCTGACTATCAAATCCTACAATTTCTGGGTTTCTTCTTCTGCCACCCGCGGTCCATCCCACCCCAATGAATTAAGTTAATCATCTGATTATCGAACTGTTGACAACCAAATACCTTATACAGGGAGTACGCATCACTCGGGTAACGTCCGCTTTCCGTATCTCTCGCGATAATTTTCAATGCCAATGCGGATCTGTTCACTATCGTCAGCGTATCGCTAAAAAAACTCGCTGCAAACTTATTGAGGTGTGGATGCAGCAACATACCCAAAAGATCATGGAAAACCAGCACTTAACCATCTGTCTCGGGGCCAGCGTCAATACCAATTATCAGGATTTGTAACAGCTTCGTAACCGCCTTGGCGACGGCCACTCAAGAACTACGGCAAAAGCGTCAGCCTTTTACACTTCTAAGGCGTCATCGATGATCTTTCGTGTTTGCGAAGCTGCATGAGCACAAGGTAAGTCAAAATCGTGAAGGTCAGCGTATACACAGTATACTCCACACAATCCGCTTTCAGCAGCTGAATCTTTTTCTCTAACGCATCGTTTGCAGCCTCGAGCTGCTCTTACCCATGGATGAGTCACTTTGGAGTACCAACAGTTTGACCCACTCGCATTATTGCTCTCTTTGCGAGCGCTGCGTGGAGCTGCAATCGGCACATGGTAAACCCCTTTTTAATCCTTTTCTTGGTTCTTGCACCGAGAGCATCGACATTTTCAGCACAGTCGCTTTGGCTTTGAATGCTCTGGTCTCTGTTGCGTTCAGCTTTTCCTGTCATAGCTCGTCAGTTGAGTAAGACTGGTGAAATAAGACTCGGGCATTGTTTCAATATTCCAAAACACGTTTTCCTTTGCTGGATATAGTGCGCGGTAGTCTACCAATGCCTTTCATATCAAACAATGACTAGTCAGACACTTTCCCATCTTACCGATGAAAAGTGGCAAAAAGGACCCGGTTTGGCTATTCAGACTTTTGGTCGATGCTAGTGGTCCGTTTTATTGCTCTATTTCTGACAGGGTATTTTTCCAATTCGGAGCTCATGCATATTTGTGACTGCTGATTACAGATTTCGGACCATCATAACTGCCAAAATATATGAATTACACAGTACTTGATGATGTACATAAATTAAAGAAGGCAGTTCCTAATTTGCAACTTAAACCACGGTAGGGTTGAGCATCCGAGGAGCTACATGAACGATAAGTATAGCTAAATCAGTGGATATCCCCTTCATGGAGGATGACCCAGGGCCGTCCCTGGACAATGATCGAGGGGGGGGCAAAGACAAGAAGGGAAGATACCTCCGGACGATGTCGAAGAGTCACTCCCATCTAAGAGAGACGACATTGTTCCGGCAACTCAAGAGTCAGATTCCGAGGATACGTACAGACAATCAGAAGAGGAACCGGTAGTTAATACTGATTTACCGGTATTGACATCCCCTCCATTAGATTTGAGGTCCCCGGAGGCCAAATCAAATAGGGAGATACATGTTGTGATACAGGGGGCATTCATGTCATGGGAGAGAAGCTCAATACTCAACCTGGTGACGCAACGAAAGTGCCCTCGCAAGATCCGCAATCGAATAGTTCCACAGAAATAGACAGGGAGGGCACTGTTTCAGGTGAAATCACGCCCCCCCCTCCGGAGTTTTTATCAAACAGCTGTTCAGCGGTAGACATGGCTGCCGCGCTTACAGTTGACCTACAGCAAGCGAAAAATACATTGTCCAGAGTACGCGCGTGGCTGGACGTTACATAGGAATATTCTCCGCAATTTTTATTAAAGCAAAGGGTCCACAGTAAAGATTATCACCAGTAGCTAAGCGGTTACCAAAGCTCAACACGGGGAAGTGGAGCGGCTGATTGATTTGTTTGATAATAAACAATTTTGGACTACCTGGAAGGACAAGGTTATCACTGCGGCCTTAGGAGCCCAGAAATCCACCCAGTCATTTAAAGCCATTCTGTGGAAGCTACTAGGTCAGGAGAAGATAAAAGGAGCAAACATGCAAGCTCGATTGTTATCCGGTTGGGCAGCCAAGATGTCAGACCCAAAGGCTACGCAACCCCAGCAAAAGTAGATTTACGTCCTTAGTACGATTCCAAACAGTGAAACACCAGGGGTACAATGGTTTACTCCGGAAACCAAAGAAAAAAAAACAAGAGTTATATTGTCAGTGGGGAATATCCTCTGACCATATTAAATTGCATACAACGCGTAACACACACATCCCTCTTGTCTGGGCCTCGATTCCTGCCTTGTTCGACCTAGTGCAATGACGTTAACTGCTCGGTTCCGGAAGATCGCTTGGACTTTGGTAGGGATCGTAATCGTGTGACATGGAATGGTCTGAGTCTAACAGCAATACCTCTAGTGACTCTCAATCCTGTTTTCATATGTTATAGCAATTGTTTTAAAACCGGATCCGGTATTTGGTATTGTTGCATTAATCGGTCTTTAAACCCTTGGTTTGAAATGTCTAGATGGATGTGGTGTAGTCGCTCTCAGAAACTCTTCCTGAGATGCGAACACCCACGGGGGGGGGGCAGATG
>MIQA02004453.1:0-10662 GCA_001887855.2 Sclerospora graminicola | reverse complement strand
TGCCTGGGACTGGGCTTAACGACCATACTTATACTTGGCTGATTTCTCCACGCCGTGAATATCCGTTGGCCGTCACCTTTTCTTCTTAATCATGATCAACCTTTTCCCACCCATCAACCGTCATATGTTGATGGGTGTTCTATCGTCACCAATCAACGGCCATGTGTGGTCCACTTCAGTCCCAATATTTCCGATCGCTTCACCACATTGTCGACCACAGTAATCAAGAGCACTGACTTGGGGGTGTAACGGCAGGATCAGCAAAAGGTTCGTGATTGTGTTCTTGTTGGTCAACCTCGATGACCCAGTGAAACAAGTCTTCCTCGCCTCGCATTCGTCGTATGGTCAAGGCAGACTGACAGCCTGTTAGACGGCTCCCGCGTACGCGTTTGCGCTGCTGCTGCTGCACAGGGTTTGATTTCCCAGAACACGAACATTCAAGACGAACAGCTTTGATGTCACCGTCGGGTCGATGTCCAACTCTCCTCGTTCTCCTGGAAATAAATATAAAGTCCTCATCCTGCGATTGGCGGTTTACCGCTTCACGAGCCTCCTCCAACGTCTGGTAAGTACGCTCGGCAATGTCTTGGAATTGATTCATAACTGAAATTGAAGAATTACAGAGGATGGATTGACACAAGAAAAGCGGATGATGTGCGTAATTTGCAATGTTGAGTGAAATGATATGGCCCTGAATTTTATGATTTTGTGTGGCGTACCCAGACTTTAAACCACTCTAACTAATCATAATTCAGAATTAAGCTCTAGGAATTCTGTAACTGGTAGGGTGGGGGGTGGTTAGCGGAAACTGGGGGGTGGTTAGCGGAAACTGGGGTGGTGGTTAGCGTCTCCCTAAACAAATTCTTAACGTCCAAATTGCCAATTTGAATTTATACTGCCTTTTCATACGCGTGGTCGCTTCGTTGTGATTACGTAATAGTGGCACTGGTCGCTCCCCTATGGTCGCTCGAAGACAAATGAAGCGTGGCACTCGTGCCCTTCTTAGGTAGGTGTCAACGAGACAAGTGCAGCTCTCCAGAATCTTGGGGCAGATGCAGCAGGACAAGGCATGGCGAATTGATTTTGGCACATGGCTCGCGGTCTTACATGATTGCTAAGGGAAATGCTGTGGTGACCAAGACGATAGTGGCCAGATATCAGAGCATTACTGGATCAACACCTTCAAACAATCGAAAGGAGAAACACGAGTGCGCATGGTCACTCATGTCACTACTTTGGCGACCTCTGCGCTGATTTTTACAACGAGTCACGTACAGCCAACGTGTATGGCACAGAGATGTCCATCACATTGGACAAGGGAGCAGGTTGCCGCATGGGGAGTCCACGGGATCAAGAGATATGTCATGCACAAATACTTACGACCTGCAAACGTTAACGATGATGAGTATATTGCCCACCAAGGAGACGAAGGGACATGATTTCAATGTTGAAATGTCACCTCATTTACAGCAAGCCACGCACTGCTTCAGTAGGCCCTGACGAGTGTCTGTATCTGAACACCCTTCTACTTTAACATTCAAGTACTGTCTGAAGATTGCCAACTTGTTTTTGGGACAGCACGTAGGAGACGGTGACGATCTCTGGTGCGTCGAAGGCAGAGATGTTTTTCATTGACGGGTCCTACTGGCTTGTCTGTATATGGCACCCGCCGTGGATAACAGCTACCGAGATATTCTGTTGGATGAATGTATGCAACGAGTTGAGCTGCTGCGCTTCTAAAAGGAGGGAGCGCCCAATGGAGCCGCGCGTTTGAAAACTCTATTGCTGACAAAAGAGGATCCAGCAGTGCGAAAGACCCGGAAGGTAAGTTTTATAGTACTCACGACGGTATCTACACAACGAAGAAAGGAAGGAGTAATCCATTAGTATATTCCTGATCAGGCCCGCGTAAAAGCAGACACTATCAATGGATCAAAGTGATTGTGTGATGGAAAATCCAACCGGGGCGTATCGACCAGCTAGTCTCGCTCAGGTGCATCAGGTGGTAAAATAATTCGACAGCATGTCTGGGACATGGTATTTGCCGCACGCTACGCTAACATTTACTGGCACTACGTGTAGCCTGGCTTCAGTAAAAACAAACAGCCTGGATGCGTGAACAAGAAGAGCACGTAACAAGAACTGATACTCGAGGTTGACTCTGCGACAGTAAGATCTCTTCACTGCCAGGTTAAGGATGAATGATACGAGCATTTATCTTTCATAGGGTGGCGGCTGCCAGCATGCAGTGAATTACTTTTGATGTTCGGTGTAATGTAAACCTTTCCATCTCGTGGTGTATATCCGCGCCCACCGTTGCTGTTGTTTACAGACATTGATTTTGGAGCATGGGTAATCGAAATGAAAGTGTACTTTCCATCACTTGTTGCAATGGTACCTAGTTGTCTTATTCATCAAGACTGCATCTTTGTTGTTCATTGGATTAATAATTTGTGGACTTGACCTTGCTCGTTTTAGTGGCCTTTTTCGCACTTGTTCGCCTTCTATTACTACTAGTGGTATGGACATTTTACGGACTATTTCAGAAGCTTGATGGAAGGTGTCATCGCGATTCAAGACATGGTGGCACGCACAAGGACATTTATGAACCTACTTCGACGTGTATTGTTTGTTTGACAGATGTTGGTTACGTACTAGCTACAAGTCTACCCTCTCCTCCACTCAACTCTTCTCGTTCGTTACGATCAAATTCACGATACCTCTCTATAAACTTACCGATTGTACCACGATCACTATCGCCAGTTCTATCCAATGCCCACTGCTCAAATTTATCCGGCTTGAATTCTTCTTGTTTGAAATACTCAATCTCCAACTCCTTGGCAACAGTATTGATTGCTTGTTCTTCATTGTCCACCGCCTTTGAAATCAGAAGGGCCGTTCGGTACTTCGCGAGTCCAGCCTTCAATGCCTTGACTGTTGTCCTCACATCGGGAATTCTTTGGGATTTGAGATAAAACCTTCCCATCAAATTCAACACATCTTTGCCATTCAATAGCTCTACCCCCATTTCCTCTATTTCCCCAAAAATGAACAAATCGTCGACAACAACTGTACCACTCGGCAAACTCTTAGAATTTGCTTCGGACTCCCCTGCCCCACGCATCCTTTTTTCTAGACTTATCCTTTCACGTGCTTTTTCGAACAATAGCTTATAAAGCTTTTCCTCGAGCAGCTGCGCTTCAGGTTTCAAGTGATGTTTGGATATCATCGATACAAAGCGGGGGCGACCAACATACTCTGCCAGTGAACGAACTAATTCATCCGCCACATCAAGTTCACCATTTAATTCATCCACCACACCAAGTTTACCTTTTTGCCACCTAAGATAGTTTTCCAGCACCTCGATCTCTCCATTGAACATACTGATGGGATGTTCGTTGTTGGTCTGTAGCACTATGTCGAAAACACTTTTGCCTTTCGCGACGGCCTGATGCTGGAGATACGAGAACTGGTTCTTCATCAGTTTCACGGCGACTTTCTCATCAAGGCTCCCGGACTTCTTCAACCGATAAAGCGTCATTGTCACGTCTTTGTCTCCCCGTTCTCCGGACAACTTAGCTATTTTCGACATATCTGGTTTATTCTTTGTGAGAGCCTTCACCAATTTTGAAAACTCACGAGCTTCCAGGGCAGTGGCTGGTGTCCCATCTCCCTTGGCTAAAAATAGTTTCAAATCATCTTCACTTGGGAGCTTAGACGCGTATCATGGCTTTGGACGGAATTAGATTCTGAAGGTTTGGCGCCCTCTCTTCATTGATAATAGTCTCGTGACCCCTCAGGAGTCTATTCACAGGAAGGCCTTGCTGGCTTTCGGCTACTGATTGGACAATAGCTGACGGGATTGGATTGCCGAGGACGTTTGAAGCATTGCTGGAACTTGCCGCGAGGGCGCAAGAAGCGAAGAGTATGATCAAATCGACACGCATATCACGAGTGCTTGGGTTTGAGGTGCCGGTCAAATTTCGTAATGAATATGGGACTATAAATCTGCAAAATCTGCAAGCCAGTCAACAAATGGACAAAGCTTTTGTTGACTGGATGCACTGCAAGATTGGACTCGACATATGGTATACACACTACATGAATTGGAAAACATGTGGTATACGTATAATGCTGTACCGGTACCCAGTGATGTTTTTGTAACACTTCCGATATATGTACTCAAAACTATTTTTGGATTCCTACAACTGTACCTTAACATCACTGTATACTGCCTGTGATATAACTGTATTTACTTCATACTATACATGTATACGGTATCTGCGGAACTGGATAGAAGACAAAACCCTAAAAACAGAGAAGAAAAATTAATAATAGAGAAAGCTCATTAATAGCGTAGAAAAGATGGCAAAAACAGAGAAAACGCACGAAAAACACACTAATTCGTATCAATAACAGAGTAGGGTGTCGATAAACACACAAACGGCGGGGATTAGGTCTGTATAAGCCAATAAGCGACCGGTACCGGTGCGGGTCGCACAATGCTCATGGCCCGGCCCACTTAAAAACCTAACGTGTTGGTAGAATCATACTTCGAAATTACATACACTAAACAAACGTCAAGATTTGAAGGCAAGTTCTCATTGTTTGGCTCGCGCTTATGCTAGCGCCACAATCGGCGTGCCTGTGTGTTTTTAAGAAGTTGTGCTATAGCATAACACTAGCACTCGAAATGACAATATCGAATAATGCATACAAACTTGCATCACTTGTTTATCGTTATTTAATTCAATATTAAAACCTATTGGTAGCCTGTCTGCTGGGCCGATTTACTCTCACCTAATACATCCTATTTCCGTAATCGTCGTGCTTGTGTGCTCTCTGTAGACATTGTACTACAGCATAACACTACCACTCGAAATGACATAGAATAATGTACAATTTAGTATCACTTTTTGCCGTTATTTTATTAAAATTGAAATTATAGTTAATGCTATTATGTTTGCAGGGCGTGCTTACTCTCATCTACTAATTATATTGCCGCAATCGGTATCCGTGTGCTTTGTAGAAGTTGTGCTACGGCGTAACACCAACAACAACCTAGATGACAATATCGAATAATGTACAAATTAGCATCACTTATCGTTCATTTATTGAAATTACTGCTACTGCTTTTTTATTTGCTGGGCCTGCTTACTTTCATCCCCTACATTATAATCCCGCAATCGGCATGACCTCTAGAGCGTGCACTATTACAATGGAATATGGGTTATGGATATTAGGACCAGACCCACCACCCAAACCCATGAAGCCCCTACATGGCTACCCTATTTTCCCGCTTTGTCCATTTTTGATGAACTTTCTCTATTATTAATTTTTCTTCTCTGTTTTTAGGGTCTTGTCTGATAGGATTCTAAGCAGGAGGTTGCGCTCACCTTCCGCCGGAACATTGACGGGACAGCACGGGATGACTACGAGCGGGAGTGCTAAGGAGGCATGTCGAAGTCAGCCCTTATAGCCAGTATGATTAAATTCGTGTAAAACTCCAAATTGTCTATATTATTCTCCTTAGAGTGTTTTATTCATACTTTTCCTCTCTGTCCTAAACTGATGGTCACAAACCACTTAGCGCTCATTTAGAGCGCCACGTTTACTTAATTTAATATACTTTTACTTTTTACGCTAACTACGTTCTTCCTTCGTGGTCTTCTTCTCCCCTTCTTCCGAATCTGCAACGCCGAGTCTCCAATGTCTCGACAGGTTATGAGCCCAACGTTAGGGAGATCTATGCAAGACTTTCCAAGGCTGAACGGCCCCAACTTCGCTGTGTGGAATGCGCGCGTGCGCGCTGCTCTCGACGGTCAAGGCCGGCTAGGCTTCATCGACCAAGAGGACTACGATGGGACCAGCGACTCGGACTTGGACTCCGAAAGTGATACGCCCACCCTGCCCAAATCCCCTGACGTGCGCGTGGCTCACCGCCGCCGCGAGGCCGCTGCTAATGCCGATGCCACCTCCGAGGCATCGTCCAATTCGCCCTCTGATGGCGATGCTGTCGTGCCCCAAACACCAGCAGACGACGCTGTTTCCTCCGAGCCGCCGTCTGCTAGTTCATCCGAGGAGGAGGCGAAGGCTGACGAAACTTCCCCCGCCCGCCCGACCAAGAAGACGCCTGTGTCTGAGTCGAACCTCCCCGTGATTTGTTCGCTTGCAGAAACGAAGCGCGAAGCTGAAAGACGCCGGATTAAACTCCGAGCGCATATGAAGGCAACGCAGGCGAAGCTACGTGCTCGCCGCGCCCGAAAGACGCGTAAGAGGCGCAAGCCCAGCGCACATCGCTGTCGCCGCATGGAGCGGAAGACGAGGTCGTTTCTGATCGCTATGATCGATGATTCGCATGTGCTACTCGTGGAAGGCTGTAAGTCAGCGTATGCGATCTACCAGACGCTACGTGACCGCTACGAAGGCTCCACGGCACACGGTGATCCGTACTACATCAATCACTATTTGATGACAATAAAGTACGATGAGGGCACCGACTTGATGGGATTTTTCCTCGAGTTTGAGCGGGCGCTCAAGTCAGCCGCCGAAGCTACTGGCATCGTGATGACAGACGAGCAAAAATCGCTCTATCTGTATCATGCCATGCCTTCCTCGTGGAAGCTCGACCTATCTATCTGGAAGGGCAGCAAAAAGTTTATCTCCTACACTGACCTAAAAACGAATATCGAACGGAAGGTGTTGGACGACTTTGCCAAGCGCAAGTACGTCATCGAGAAGGGTACGCCTGAAACACCGGTGACGTCAAGCGAGATGGCACTTCGCGTGGTCCAAAATCACCCCGATGGGACGGACGATCCGTCACGCATGTCACGAGGTTGCGCCTATTGTCAACGCTCCAATCATGCGATCCGTGACTGCCGTGTGCTACAAAGGGATCTTCGTATGGGGTCCGTTACAGAAGGCACTGTCCTCCCAGCAAACTTTGCAGTCATCGAGCGCCAGCCGTGTCGAGACAGTGCCCAACATCGTTGTGATGAGCGGCCTTCGGCAAAGAAACCCCGTCAATCGAGGGATAACAGTCGAAACCAGTTCAATCAGCGACCAACCAGCACGTCCCGCCCAGACTCGTCGTGGAAGACTCTTGACGTGTTCGATCGATTTGGAAACCCAGTTGATCTCAATGAGCTTCAACGCAAGTTTCAATATCGAACTCGCGAGTCTGGTCTCATTGCCTATACGGCTGACACGACAGCGATTGGCCTATCCGCCACCAGCGCATCCTACGTGGACGGTGGACTCTGGCTGCACTCGTCATGCCGCATATCAAGATTCCTGGTTCCGGGAAATTCATCCCCTAACGGGCACCATCACAGTGGGCGGCAAGAAGCAACTGCCGATAGGAGGCATTGGTGATGTGGAACTTCGGGTCGAGGACTCAAAGGGATTGACGCGCACGCTCGTGCTCCCTGACGTACTTTACGTCCCCGCCATGAAGTTCAACCTGCTCTCTATCGTGCACATGCTGAAAGCCGACTTCCGTGTTGCATTTAACGGTCCATCCAAGTGCACGTTCTTCTTCGGCAAAAGCTTCAAGCTACACGCCAAGCTTGCTAGCACGATGGACTTATTCCAACTACGCGCTACGCTACCTGACAAGACGCCACCACAGGCGCAACAGGCACTAGTCACTGCGGGAGCTACTAATCCCGCCAATGCACTCGTAGCCCCAACAGGTATGGACCCTACTGTACTCTTATGGCACAAACGTCTTGGTCATCCTAATTTTCGTATGATGCAGACCATGTCTAGGACCCACGCGGCTCCAGCTTTGGCTTTTACCCAAGCTTCATCGATACAGCAGTACTTCTGCCCATCTTGCATTTTTGCTAAAGCCCATCGGGCTCCGTTTAATAATAAACATATTGAACGTGCTAAAGCCCCTCTTGAAAAAGTTCATTCTGACATTAATGGTCCACTGCCCTATCCTAGCCTTAGTGGTGCTCATTACTTTATCACTTTTATTGATGACTACAGCCGTTTTATGGTTCTGTTTGTCGTAAGACGAAAGTCAGAACTCTATGAGTGCTATGAGCAGTTCCGCAAGGCAGCGAAGAATCGATTCAACACAGAAATCGGTCTTCTAGAGACACAGTTGAACCAATATGATCCAGAAGTGACAAGGCTGCAATCTGATAATGGCAAGGAGTATGAAAAGCTTGGCCGAATCATCTTTGATCGTTATGGCACGCATGCGCAGTTCACTAATGCGTATACTCCGCAGCAGAACGGTGTCGCCGAACGGCGGATGCGCACAATCCTTGAACGGGTTCGAGCTCTTATCATTGATGGAGACTTACCACGTCAACTATGGGGAGAGTGTTGCCAATACGTCACTCACTTACTTAACATCACCACTAGCCGTGTGCTCCCCAAGGGTGCGACGCCTTATGAACTTTGGCACGGTCGCAAACCAGACATGCACTACCTAAAGGTTTTTGGATGTGCTGCGTTCGCCCTAACGCCTGAACCACAACGAAATAAACTCGAATCTAGAGCCAAGTTGTGTATGTTCGTTGGTTTACCCAAAAACAAAAAAGGCTATCGCCTCTTGAGCACCACGGAGAACCGTATCATTTACAGCCGTGATGTTACATTCCGTGAGGACACGTTTCCAAAATTGACGTTTCTAGAAAGTGCCACGCCTGATCCAATGAGTACAGCCCTACCACTACAACGTGAGCTCCTTCCACCACTTGGTGTAATGCTCCAACGCAATCAGACCTCTCTTTTAGTCACCCACCCGGATGGGTAAGAAGGTCCTCCGCCTAAAAAGGCTAAACCAATACTAAAGCTATATTGCTTAATGATTCTCGAGATCTTGAGGCGGAGAACCTTGCTAATGAACAGACTATCTCCCTTCTAGCTACCCGCTATGACCCCGATCCTAAGACCTTTCGAGAAGCCATGAGCTCTCCTCAGGCATCTGACTGGCTTGCTGCTGCCCGATCTGAATTTGATTCTCTGCGCAGCAACAATACATGGACTGTAGTTTCCAGGCCTACCAACCGGAAGGTGTTGCAATGTCGGTGGGTTTTTGTACGCAAACGCGATAGTAATGGGTGCATTCTGCGCTATAAAGCTCGCCTCGTAATCAAAGGCTTCCAGCAAAAATACGGCATTGACTACACTGAGATATTTTCTCCAGTGGTCCGCATGGAAGTCCTGCGACTCTTGCTCACGATAGCAGCAGTCCTCGACTATGAGGTGGAACAAATGCAAAACGGCGTTCTTGCACGGATCCCTAGATGAAGAAATCTACATGGACCAGCCTGATGGTTTCCGATCGGAAGATCAACCTGATCATGTGTGCAGACTTGACAAGAGCCTATATGGCCTAAAGCAAGCACCTCGTATTTGGTATCAAACATTTGCCACTTACCTTGAAAACCTGGGCTTCCATCGTCTCATCAAAGACCGTTGTGTGTTCTACAAGCTTATGTTCAACGCACCCTGCTATATTGCGGTTTACGTGGATGACTTACTGATAATCTCACCGTCCAAACAAGTCGTTGCTCGGGTCAAATCGGCCCTGAGCTCTGAGTTCCACATGGCCGATTTAGGGGGAGTAACGTACCTCCTTGGTTGGACTATTGAACGCAACAGGACTAATTGCTCAATGTTCATCCACCAAACAGGCTATGCCATTAAGGTACTGGAAAGATTTTCAATGTTAAAATCGTATCCGAAGTCAATCCCCATTGCTCAAAGCCTAAGTTCAAAGGACTGTCCTGTAAAAGAAGAAGAAAAAGCAATAATGACCGCAAAGAGGCTGTCGGTAGCTTTATGTATCTCATGACAGGCACTAGGCCAGACCTTGCATACTTCATTCGGGAAGTTAGCCAATTCCTATCTAATCCAGGAAAGGCACACTGGAATGCGGTTAAGCATGGCCTGCATTACCTTAATGGAACTCGCGACTATGGTATCACCCTGGGAGGAAAAGAAAATCTAGAACTCCTTCAGTCAGATGAATACCTGATGGCATACACGGACTCAGACTATGCTCAATGCAAAGACACCGCCGATGCATTGGTGGCTATGTCACTATGTTCTGCAACAGTCCGATAAGCTGGGTCGCACGGAGACAACATACAGTGGTGCTATCAACAACAGAGGCAGAATACGTTGGTTTATGCCATTGCATGCAAGAATTGATCTTCCCGAAGCTACTGCTTAAGGAACTCGAGTACTCCAGTACAAAGCCAACACTTATTCTCGAAGACAATCAAAGCTGCATTAAAATTTGCAACAACCCAGAATTGCATGGGATGAGCAAACACATTGATATTCGCTACTTCTTCGTCCAAGAGAAAGTAGAGCGAAAAGAGTTCACTATAAACTACTGTAATACCAAAGAAATGCATGCAGATATATTTACTAAACCATTAGCAAATGAGAATTTCCATCGATGTCGAAATGGTATCAAAGTAACCAAACAAGTTTAAAGTACATACAAAAAAACAAACAAATAGACAATACGTGTGCTAGGAAAAATTATTCAGAGTTACAAAACCTAGCGAAAAAAAACCCTGTCGCGCCTCAATGAGCCTACGAGAATTCGAAAAACGGCGAACGTAAGACCAGATATCAATCCATGCAAAGTCATTTGACCCACTTGGGTCGATCATCTCGAGCTTG
>MIQA02004448.1:0-29690 GCA_001887855.2 Sclerospora graminicola | reverse complement strand
AGCTGCATTGAGACAACGTTTCCAAAAGAGATCGCTTCCAATCACCAGGTCGAGGGGGGTGTTGAGTATCAAGAAACCGGATGCATAAAGTTGCGACCAAGTTGCTGAAACTATACGACATTTACACAAAGAGAAGAAACGCCCAAGACGCATAATGTCTACGGCAAGGCCGTTATGAAGGTGCAAGGCTGGGAGACACCCAAGACGCAGGGCGTCTACGGCAGGACCGTTACGAAGTTGAAGGCAACTTCAACATATATATCTAGGAGTTTGAATATGCATATATATGCACATAAACTAACATCTAACTAGCAGTAGTAAGATGAATCCAATTAGTGTTAAGAGCTACTCTGTAAGCCTCTAATTTATCAAATATAGTTGCCTTTGCTGTGATCTTCGTCTGTACGATTGATTCTTGGGAGTCTACTCCGGGTGCTTCATAAACTTTTTCCATGCACTGGGGACAATATCTCTTCGACTCTGTACTATGGCTGGATTTGGTTATACGCTGCCATAGCTTTCAATTGCGCAAGCGCTGTAAACCAAATTTGTTCCGCAGGTTTTGCTTGTGGACATATTTTCTGCGTAGAAATTACCATTGCCACAATTATGCTCAGCCACTAATACATATACCCCACGAAATTCGGTTCGGTGAGGTCGCCATAATAGTACTCACAGCACTCCAACATCGTTCTCTCTAAACGTCCTTGAATTTTTTGGGGTGCTTTGGTTCCTGCTATTGCTCTTTGATATCCTTTCACCGTGCTTGTACTTGGTGTCCCGGTCCACAGTGTAAGCACGACTTTCCAGAATGCATGAGCCTTATCACAACTCCATAGTATATGTGCAATACTGTGGTCGGTATCCAAGCACGTGACACTCAGGGGACAGCCGTGGTGGTTTCCTTTGCCAATGTAGTTTGAGTTCAGTTCCATTGTCACTACTCTGTAATGTACCCATACTTGATAATTTGTAAGTAGATTTCTGTGATGCCATAACTTCCAGCTTCCTCTTGAGTGAACTGTTCCACCTGTGTCTCTTGCGTCGTGTTGACCATTTGTCCAAAATTTGAGTCGTATACTTCGCCAAGTGGGTGTGATATATTTTCCGATATTCCTAGCGCACTGCCACCGACATCTTCCGTGGCTGTACCCCTTCCTGTAACTTCCATTAGATAACCGATAGGTCGGGATGGGGTAGAAAACCCACAATCCGCCCACGCCTTCTTCATTCATACTATTGCATCCGTTCCTGGTGCTAGCCAAACTTGGATCGTTTCACCATCGTCTTTTCCATGCAAACCTCCCAGTGTAGTCAGTGACCATTTTAGCAACGCAAATTTCTCCGGTGGATAGAATGGTACTAGAAGACCCGGGTCTCCAACCCGAGCCCCTACTGGTGGGCGTGGTAAACATATTATTAGAGCTGTCAGCCACTTAATTAGTTTCCATCGGATGTGGTGCCGACCATCAATCGATTTTACCACCAACTTATATACTTGCTCTGAGCGTCTCCAATTTTGTAGGGTGGAAAAAGTCGTTTTGTTGATTCGATTATATTGTTTTTCTGACGAAATTGTTCTGAATTCATCCATAATTCACGGGTTGCTTGCCCAATTGTAGCTACCCGGTCTGATCATTCAAATAAACAGGAAAAAGTATCTGGCTCAATTTTACTTTTAGCACCTCTCCATCCATCAATCCTTTGTTCGAAGGGGCGATGTTTGGCTTCAGGTTCAGCAGTAGCCGTGCAATAAAATTCGGTGCACTCCACCTTACTTGCAGCACTTGCTCTGGTGACGGCCCAATCAATTGACGGATCATCGTAAGTGTTTCTGGATGGCAAATGCTGGTGGGTTTCCAGGTGTGGAGTACTCCCCTTACTTTCTGAGGCGTTATTATGATTTAACTTATGGTGAATTTCTAATACATTTTAATTTTAATTGCAAATATCTTTTTATTAGGTTTATATCCTGAACCTAATAAAAATATCTTTTGCATTTAAATTTAACGTAACTCGCCGTTCTTGTCCATTAGTTGACACCATTGTAGCCATGTTGATCTGTATATAGATGCCTTTTTGAGTAACTATAGCGTTACCTCTTTTTGCCGTTGTATTTGAAGAAAAAGTGAGAGCGCGATGAGCCGGACCCTCTCAACTTTCCTGGCAGATATAACAGGACTGGCGCTATTTGGTGTCTCAAAGAATCTGACTCTAGTCGATTTGTCCATACAAAATATTTTTGTAGGTTGATCAAGGTCTTCACTACATTGGGTGGCGGCATGAAAGTTTCGCAGTGAAGAGGATTGCCGGCAGTACAATAGCGTTAAATAGCTGAACCTTTTCAGGGTAGAACTTCCACATCTTATTGCTTTCGCCATTCTTCTTCTGATAGTTTGTAATCGCAGGGCCCAATTTAAGTCCGTTAAATTGTCAATACCGAAATCGAACCCTTAATTGTCCTGTCGGTTCCAAAAGGAATTCCTGTCCATTCCTCTGTGGTATGTGCCTGATTGAGGAAGATGATCCTGCTCTTTGCTTTTTGTATCTTCCGGCCTGATAGTTTTCCAAATTTCTCCATGTTCCTCATAACTAGCGAGATATATTCTGCTCTCTTCAGGAAAATAGTTGAGTCGCCAACAAAAGATGAGAAGCGATTTTCAGTCATGGAATTTTCTTTGAAACTGAGTCCTCGAATATTGAAATTCTGATGGAGCATCAACGTTAGTGGCTCGATTGCCAATATGAAGAGCGGTGGTGCAGACGGACACCCTTGCCTGATTCCACACCGTACCGGAATAGGCTGTGACAGCTCTCTGCTAACCAGAAATTGTGCCTGCTATAAAGCATGTCCATGAATTGTGCAAACCTGTTCTTGACTCCAAACATTCGTAATACCCAAAATCAGTATTGTCGATCTACTGTGTCGCCCGCCTTGGCAAAATCTAGGAAGATGACACAGGCACCTCCGCCATTTTCGCATCCTATTAATATAACCGGTCTGCATGATTGCTCGCATTAGTGTAGTAGC
Organism: Sclerospora graminicola; assembly: GCA_001887855.2. Taxonomy (NCBI): domain Eukaryota; phylum Oomycota; class Peronosporomycetes; order Peronosporales; family Peronosporaceae; genus Sclerospora; species Sclerospora graminicola. The sequence continues at coordinate 26,659 of MIQA02004448.1, read as the reverse complement.
ACGATTCACTCTCCGTCTCAGCACGAAAACTTGTTGGGACTCCACAATTAGCTGTCCCAGAAAGTCTATATTCGCCTGGCCAAAATTGTCGCGAATATCTTGTAACTCGTTGATAATAATGTGATTGGCCGGTAGTCCATTGCATTGTACGAGTCGCCTTTTTTTCGGAGTGGTATTAACAGTCTGTTTAGAAAAGATGCAGCTGGTTTTCCACCTTGGAGGATCCAATTATACTCTCGGCGCAGCGGTTCCACTATGCCTGCGAAATACTTGTAGAAGTCATGGGCTAACCCGTCCAACCCTGCCGCTTTCCGTCTTTCCATTTTTTTCTTGATGGCCCATATAATTATTGTCTGCTGTCACCTGGCTATCAGCTGGAATATACACTAACGCCTTTACTTGACTATGGCGTTGCTGAAATATCACTCCATACCATTGCAAATTTGTCTGCGATGGAGCATTGCACCCGTGGCCCTCGTTGTAGTGGTACTGTTATTTTTGTTACATGCTGGTCTTTCTCCCAAACGGACGCTCTTCGAAATATCCATCGGATTTCTTCTGCGATTCTGCAGGGTATTGGATTTGGAAATCACATTGCACCCAGTCCTGATCTTGTTTTCCCTGGTTGCTTCTTTAGCTTCGGCCGCTATCCATTGCCTTCGTATCGATTATTCCGCTAGTAATTTGTTTTATAGCTGCTTGCATGTCATCTCCTTCGTATGGCTCTACTTTTCCGGACTTGTTGAGAGTCTGGCGAATCCGTTCTACTCGATCGTCCCATTTTATATGTCTTCTACTCAACTCTTCTGGTTGTTCCCTCAACTGTTTTCCAATTTCCATTTTTAATTCATGCTGTTGCGTTCCCTCGAAAGGTTACAGATGTCTGGGCGCTATCACAACGTCCCTTCTTAGCTTGTTATGCTATGGAGTGAGCTTCACTTCTTCATGGTCTGAGAAAAGTCGAGGCGCGATTGGCCACAACCCCTTCGGAGACGTAGAATCTGTCCTAGCAACTAGCTTGTTGACCGCGCCAAAACGTGAAATGTTGAATGGGCTCGTAGTAAACATCACCTAGCGCCGATCTGGAGCCCAATTAGGCGTCAATCTGACGCGGTGTCATTTAACTAACATCTAATATAAAAAATAGGGCATGCAGGGAGAGGTGCCAGTTGGCAATCTCAGAGGTGGAGCGCAGGGCACTAATATACTAAAGTAGAGTGCAGGGCATCTTCTTACCACCTCACCCTTGGAGCGTTTTCCAAACGTCAAAACCACCTGGTTTTGTTACCTGGTTGTTTGCCGTGTGTGTGCGAATGTTGCATGTGCAACCGATTATGCTAGTTTTCGATAACCCTCCCCTGGAGTGTTTTTGAGAAGTTAAGCAACATTAACGAGCATTGGTAGATGCATTAAGGTACGAAAAACAAAACAAAAAAGCTGTAGTACAAGAGTAAAAATTGCAGTCTATTATCAGGTCTGTGCTAAGACGAAGCTTTAGCCCTACTTCTTTATTCCACCACCAGTGACAGTCGGAAAGCGAACATGCAGCGAGTTTTGTACGTGAAGGAAGCTACGAAGCCAGCAATCTGAAGAAGCAGAATAAAATTAAACCTACAAGCGAACAGTGAATTCAATGCGCTTTAAAGAAGCCTCACCATTTCTGAACGAACCGAGATAAAACCACCGATAATAGCACAAATCTTCGTAAGGAAGTGGGTGAATGGCATGCGGTTGTTCTCTACCTTTACCATGAAAGAAGAAAATTGAATTCAAAAAATGTTCCTACATCTTGAATGCGAAAACAGCGTCATTTCTAAGTCAAACAAAGTCGCGACGTGATATATACCTCATGGGTCCATTGTAATTGTAGGCACAATCTTGATGTAGTACTGGAACACACCACCGTCTGCAACACAAAACAATCGTTTTAGCCACTTAGCAGATCAAGTCATGGCAAACAAAACATTCACACATCTTGGGTCGAGATTTTCGAAACGCCATCTAAAGGATTAGTAATATTAGGAATCGACTCACCAAAGGACAATCTATGAATGAAGTGACTCGAGGGGGAAATTGTTGTAAATAAATGCTTCCTTAACCTTTCGCACGTATTGCAACAGGTCTTTCCCGACGGGTGCTTGGCTTCATAGCAACTGCCGTAATAGCCCTCAGCCAGATCTGTCCTGACCTTCGAGTCGTCATTCCGTTGACACCGCACGAATCAAACAATGCCGTCGCTTCATCAATATAAAGCGTTTGTGACTGATATAATAACGCTCTTGCAACGCACGATAATTAGCTTGTCCATGGCTAAACAGTTCCACGAGACTCGAACCCATTTGTAATTGCCCTATCGACGACAATAACCAGCTGCAAGATGTGAAGTTCCTCACTTGACATCTGAAACTTTGATAATCGGTGAAAATGATTGCCTACCAGTGCTCGTTATGGTTGCCTATCTTATGTGAAGTTCCTCACCTGACCTCTGAAACTTTGATAATTGGTGAAAACGATTGATTGATTAATACAATACTCATCATATTCAATAAAACCAGGCAACTCACTTGGACATGCAGCTGGTGTGTTTCTTGCAAATCCACGCATCCAAAACCCAGGTGGGTGGGTATGCGTTTGGACAACGCTCTTACTGTAAATTGTGTACATAAAGCCCAGGGCTTTAAGCCGTTAAGCCCCACCCGAGAGGGAAGGTTCAAATGCGGGGGGGGGTCAATTTCAGATTTTCACTCCTGGCGCTCACCCCAACTTTGTACTTTTTCAAGTTATTTTATGCGAGAGAGCAAATGCGATGTCGATGTGAACTCCATGTTTATTTACCGTGTCGCAGCGATTATGATGAATATCGACATCAAACGAGCGAACAATCGCTGATCTGCCTAAGCAAAGTCGATCTCAGGATTATCCTCGAGCTCCATGCCGCTTTCACCATCATCGATAATGAGGTTGGCAAGCTCGTCTTCCACAATATCACAACCAACAAGCGGGCGCTGGAACGCGGCAACATAGGTTTCATGGCGCCACAGCGAGAGCTCAGGGTCCTCGTCCAAGAAGCAACTGCGAAAGCTACGACGGATGCTGAGCACAGAGATTTCGCTCCACTCGCTCTTGATCCATGAAATCATGAGCGAGATTTCGGGTGGGCGGACATTTCCGCCTGCCGTGCGACAATGGGGGCCATGTTCCTTCCACTCGTCCACGATCTCGGCCAAGCGAAGCGGACTGGCTTTATACTTGAGTTTTGTATACCGCAAAGGCTGGACCGAGAGTAATCGATCGGCCAGCTTAACCAAAGATAATAAAGGGGTTACTCCAATCTTATGCGTAGTCAGGAAATCCAAACAATGTTCCACGATCTTTCACAGTAAGTCAACACTTCACCACACTTAATAGACAAACTTGGCTTCTGGACGTATCCTTGAGTAGTTTGAACAAACCATAGTCACATGGCTGCATGAAACCGGTCATGCCACCAGGGATCACAGCAAACAAGATCTTGCGCGCTTGGATGTTGCTCTTCACTTTCTTACTGATGTGACTGCGAGCAGAGTCGAACACCAGGAGGAGACGGTTGGGCTGGACGAATAGGAACATTTAGTCGATGTAACGGATGAAAGAATCACCTTCCATCACGCGTTCTTGTTCGTGAGCACTGGAATACTGTTATGCACGCACACACCCGGCACTTTGCCCTTTTCCATCAAGCACGGGCGTAGCTTCGTACCATCAGCCGAAGCACCGAAAACGGCCGTCAAACGCACTTTTTCAAGACCAAAAGATTGGATGGAACGTCCGTCGCACCGCGCACCTCAAGCGTGTTGTCCTTCGTGTGCTCTGCGAACACGGCTGTCTCGTCTATGTTGACGATCTCCACGGACAGGAGACGGTAGATGTCGATGATATCGCGCACGCGACGGATGAAGTTAACGCTCCTCGTGACGATAGCACTTGGACTGAGCTTGGGCTTGTTGGTCACCTTGCGTTGCACGAGGTTGTGACGGTGAAGAAAGCAGTCCAACCAACCATCTGAGAATGTGAACGTCAGGTCTGGCACCGTCTCGAGGAGGAGAGCAGCCATTTTGACGATCTTGGTCTGGTGACGCGGTGGTGCTTGGCACGCTCAGCACGGATCTCTTCGACGAGCAGCGCTTCGAACAGCTCCGACTGCAGATGACGCCCGGCCTCATCCAAGCGGCGACGATCGTCATGGTACTCGTCGAATACCCCCGCGCTATCGAGCCTGAGCTACTGTCGGATACACTTGCGGTCGATCTTGAACTTCCTCGCCGCCGTGCGCGTGCCCTGGGCTTTCGCAACATCGGGGACCTCCTTGATCGCGATTGTGTAGCTGCGTCGCATGGTAAAATCGGAGAAAGTGCGTGAGTGCGAGAAATGCGCCTACGCCTGGATGGTTGAGAAAGAGGGGGGGGGGCACTGGCTGACTGAGCTCAAATGAGAAGCGTGGCAGCCTGATGTGGAAGGAGCGATGATGCCTGTGGCTATCTTCCGAATTCTAGAATCCGAACTGTGTACCAGGAATCCTGCAAGGTGGAGTTGTGGAGCTCTAGAATGTTCCTATCCGCCAACAGGACTAAATCCTAAAGAGAATTTTTGGCAAAGTCTGAAAAGTAAATAATCAAATGGATATTCGTAATCGCTCAGAAGCAATGCGAGAAATAGAGCACGATATTGAAGAAGGTCGTCTGATAAATTATCAAATTCAGTACGGGGGCTCTATTATAGAGGGGACACAGTGCTTTGCCTTCCTCCAGAGAGGGGCTCAATTACAGAGGGGGCGTGAAATACAAAATTTACAGTAGTTCCCTGTGACGGGTTTCCGTTTCCTCTGTCATACGGCATAAACCTACTATAGTGCATACCTACTGACAACAGTATTTGTACTATACGTCGACGTGAAGATAACGTATTTACACCCCGGCCAATTAGAAGACCTCCTGAATAGTGCACCCTCCGGACCGGTCCATTACAGAAACAGAAGACCGCCTGAATGGAAGACCGCATTTTGGACAACGGTTCAATTTGCGGGAGTCACGACGGGCTGCGAGCGCAGCCACCGACCTCACGAGAGCTGCGAGCGCTGCAAACGCCTGCCGTGCTTGACAGCCCCCCCCCCTCACGTTTTCATTGTCTTATCTGCCATGCCCGGCAAGGGAGTGGCGTTCGACATCGCAGGAAGCCATCGCGTGGATCCGTGTGGAGGGTGGTGGAGTCTCTTCACGTGCTGAAACTTACTTTCGCTCAAGGGGTTGGCGTGTCAGTGCTTCCACGCTTCGTAAGTGACGGCGTAACCGCGACGCCATCGCCAGGACACCGCAAACGACTCGACGGCGCTGGAAGGAAGTCTCTTCTCGCCCAAGTGGAGGGTATCCTCTTTGACCTCGTGATCGAGCGGCGCAGCCGCAAGGACAAGGTCACCTGCGAGTGGATTGCCGAGACGGCCATGTTACTCTACGCCGAGACGGGCGACGGCGGGCAGCAGTTCTTTGCCTCTGACATCTGGGTCACACGCTTCATAGCACGATACGAACTCAGCATGCGGCGTCGTACCAACCTGACAACCCTCACTGATGACGTCCTCACGGATCGCGCTGTCTCATATATGGATTTTCTCGAGGAGCATAAGCTCAACATGGATCCAGCCCGCGTCTTCATGATGGACGAGACGGCTGTGTTCTTCGAGGACCCGCGTATTCACACTGTCAACCAGCGTGGCTCTCACATGTCGTGCTTCGATTGACTGGCTTTGCATCCACGATCGTGACGGCGATACTCTCGGTCACGTTGACTGGCAAGAAGCTGCCCCATGTCACCATCTGGAAGGGTGCCGCGACGAATACCTTTGAGCGTGTTGGTGGCTGCCTGGTTATCCAGCAGCCCAAGGTCTGGGTCGACCAAGATCTGCTCCTGCGCTGGCTCGACTACATGTTCCCTACCCTCTACGACGGCCCAGGTCAATTCCTGGTGTGGGACTCGATACGAGCCCACATCGGTAAGAGGGTGAAGGCTGCGTGTGCCAAGAAGGAGATCAAAATGTGTGTCATCCCGGGCGGCCTGACGCCGTATCTCCAGGCTGGTGATGTTGGGATCTACAAGTCGTTCAAAGATCGCATGTCAGGGCTGATCACGGCATGGAAGGAGTCCGACGTCGTCACGTAAACGCGTGGCGACAGTCCAAGGCCACCACTGGTCGAGACTGTCGCTGACTGGGTGTCATCGGCGTGGAAAAGTGTCCCAGACGTAGTGGTCATGAACTCCATCTACGGTTGTGGCTTCGACGACGACTATGAGGGGTGGTTCATCTCCAAGCACGACGTCTACGGTGATCTCTTCCGCTTCAAGTGGTTTGACCGAAATGAATAGCCGGACGGTGCAGCTGATGCGTACGATGAAGACGTTAGCATGGCGCTAGACGAGCTGGTTATCGAGTAAATATGGCTGGGCAGCACTTTTGACAATAGGGTTTTCGCATGGCGCTTTGACACACCACCCACAGAACCCTAAACCGTGGATACTCTGTAAAAGAGCTGAAGCTACCGTCGGCGGCCTGCTGCTCCGATCGACGGTGACGTGGTGACACCAATCGATCAATCCGCTGACTTCCTTGGCACCCTGTTCGATACCCAGCACTTCGAAATACCGTAGAACACAAGTTAGATGTCGCATCGGTGATCCAGTACGGTACTCGTTTCCCTACCCCTCTAAAGGACTTAAGCTATGAGTGTACTGTCCATTGATTGGCTAAAAATCTCTAGGCGACAATTAACATCAGGCGACATGTAACTTTTGTTTTACGGTACTCTGAATAGAAGCTCGCTCGAACAGTGGACCTCCCTGCGCCCCTATCGGGAATCACCGCGCACTAAATGAATAGAAGACCGATCACAGTTTGGGTACATACGTTAGTACTAATAGCACATACTACCTCTGGGCGGAAATAAACGCAACAAAGACCTTCAATTTTAAATATCCGTATGAAACCGCTTGCTTCTCCGCTGTCGGGCGGGGGCTTTTTCGTCTGTTAGCACGACGTAAGACCAATTATCCATATCTTCATTGAGCCACTTCTTATCAACGTGATTTATGTTGTTCATACTACCGAAGTCAATTGTAAAATCACTGACAAAACCAAGGCCAAAATCTAAGTCACTTATACTGGTTTTTTGCAGATAGCAGAGGTTTGGTACGGCCGGAAGCTCGGCTAAGCTCTCCTTCTGTTATCAAAGGCCATCACAAGGTACTCGGAGAAACCCGCGAGCTCCGCGGTGCGTCTCTGCACCTGACGCTACTTCGCACGAACTTCAACTACACGTTGCTGCAACTCTTCTCAACTTACCTTCGTCTGAAGACGCCTTTTTTCTAGCTGCAGCAGCAAACTTCATTCTTGGTCCCTTTAGATGCCGCCTGCTTGAATTTGGTCCATCTTCTCGCAATTGTCGACCTGTGACGACCAACTTTGTCCGCTAGTTCAGCCAGCTCCCCTCTTGACATATCATCGTTTGTAGGGCGCTTCAGAAGCTTCACAATATATTTTCTGTGTTCTGTATCGTCAAACTTTCGCATGACAGTGGTTCTACATCTCCAGGCGGCTTCATCTTTGCTGGGCGGAATTTGAGTTTTCAAAAATTCCGACCTGTGAACTTTGGGACGTGGTAGTACAACCATTACGTTTCCAAAAAAATCAATAAGGGTATAGAATTATAGATGAAGTCAAGGCCAATCCATTCGTCCAGTCAGATTAGAGAACTTTCGCAACATAAAAATCGAGGAGGTTTCAGTTTTAATTTGAGTAAGGCGTGGTTTAGGGCAAATCACAAACTCGATCTCATCTCAATCACGGTTAGGTTTAAGGTTTCGGACTTGTATCAACTGATGAGATACATTTGAGATACATGTACCAGAAGCGGGAACCAGTAAAAATGGTATAGCTACGTTTATTTCGGTCGGGTATTTCGTATGAAGGCCCCCTAGAGCTTGCGGATTTAATCCTTGAGATGATGTTTTGATGTAAAATTTTATCTAGTAGCTATTCTTTTATAATTGTAAAATTCGCCACCCACCACGCCAACATGGAGATGGCACGGGAGCAGCACCGACTTAAGGCAGGATATTCGCTTCGTAAAGTACCCGTGGCGACAAGAGGGGATTAGATAAACATTTTGACAAGTTAGAAAAGAGAACGAATTCTGGTCAGTCAAATAAATGACCGCTTGGCCATGCCCTGAAACAGAAGTCATGCAAAAGTACACAGAAGCCACTGTTATCTAAGGGGGTTGCCTTTAGGCTTCAAAGTCCGAAGGTTGCCAGTTAGCTCTTCCGAGAAAGAGACTGGCGTCAAGCGTTCCAATTTGCTGCATTATATAATGTGGAAGTAATAATAGTCAGCCGTGACGCATGAAGATCAGAAAGAACTTCACCACACAATGAACTAACATATACTTCCAGCCACGCGAACGGGGGGTTCCTCATGTAACTTTTGCTCCTTTTGAAGCTTTTTCAGCACAAATTTTTGGCCAGAGAGGAACTATGACATCATTGATAAAGCAAGAAGATTTCATCTCCATCTGCTTTGTCGTGAACGCTTGTTACGCTGAGCACGGGTCAGTTTTTCAGGTAACTTTCTCGGGTCTGCATATACCAAGATTACAATATCAGTAAAAATACTTGAATCTAAACCCCACCACCACTATCTACCTTCGTGATCGTATCGTGCTCGTCTTCTGAGTTGCTGGACTCTGCCTCCGATTCTGACGAATCCTGTTTAATGTATTGCAGCGTTTCTTTCGACATGCCAAGGGCTTTATGCTCTTGCATATGGGCTCTTTTTTCTCTGCCTCGAGCTCTTCTGCTACTGCCTCCGCCAAAACGTCTTGATGTGTATCAAAGTCAGGATGGTATGATTGGTCTGCAGCTGCTACCTCAACCGTAGGTACCTTATACGTGGTCGAAGCTACAAGTTTGCACCGCTTGGTCTTCTTCACTATAACAGGCACCACATACTCATTTACCAGTAGGTTCTGCTCGTTATCTTTTACGCTGCCGTCTTGACTCCACAGCTCCTTAACCTTTTTCTTCATCTTCTCTTCCTGTTCAAGCATTTTTAACCTATTGTCTTGCTGCTGCATCTTCCTGACCACCGAAATCTCGCTCTTGCTGCACTTAGATGCATCTAATTTTCGCGTACTGGCCAGCTGTGGATCGTTCTACGATTTGTCCAGCTTTTGTTTCTTTGTCAGCGGAACGGGTGCATTGCTGCCCACCTGATATAGATGTTCAGCCTTAAGATGTTTAAGCTTCTTTTCTTCAGCTTCCAGTTGAATGTTCTCTTCCACCTGATTCCCTACGGCCTTAACGCGCTATTGTCGGCGACGTTTGCTACCACCCATGATGAAACTCAACTGAAATTGATTGATGACATGCGAAATAATTTTTTTGGCTGACGTTTTAGTTGAGTTCCAGTATGTCTATCTCAAACTGAGACTCAACTCAAATGGTTTGCGAAAGTTCTCTAATAGAGAACTTTCGCAAAATAGATTTTTTTGATCTACACAATATTAAAAAAGATATTTAATTTTGAAGGTCTTTGTTGCGTTTATAGGAAGTAGGATATCTTCAACCCATTCGATTCCGGGGACAACTGCAAGGCGTGAGAAATGCTATTAAGGATACATGTATGTTGATATGTATAGAAAAAAACAATTTTGACGCCTGTCAAATAACACGCTATCATTCGTGAATTTCTTACCGGTGACTGTGTGTGTGCAATTCTACCTTGCTAATTCATTTTTCAGCTTGCTGTTAACCCGCCTTGTGACTGTCCTGGGCTTGTTCGACAAGTCCGCTGTGTAATTTCATCAATGACTGCAATGTCCTCAAAGCGACATTCGACAGTCGTCGACATGTGACAAGTAACTTTACATTTGCTCATCTTGCGGTTCTCCTGCTACCTGTTCATCCTCGTCTCCTTCCTCCGTAGCGTACAGCACTTTGAAAACAGCCTGAGCCAACGGATTTTCTTCATTCTCTTCCGCCGACTGCAGTATGACCTCAATTTCGCGCAGCTTATTGAAGTAGAAATCACGTTCCTTTTCCAAGCTTTCCACCTATCCACAGTCAAAATTAATGAGCACACGCTTCAAGTAGTCTTCTTTTTAACACCGCTTACCATCGTCCGCAGTTCTCCGCTTTCGTTGGTCAAAGCCTGATTATTGTTCGTAAGTTCCTCAATCTCCTTCTCCAGCGGCGCTGTAGCCGCTGCAATCGCAGCCTCCGTGTCCACTTCCGAGCCAGCATTCGATCCTGCGCTACCACCAGGACGACGCGTCATCGACGTCTTCGCGACGCGCACTGCTCCGCCACTTATAGGAGCTCCAGGTGGCGTCCTGCTGGATTTTGACGTCGCAGCTGCTCCAACTTTTCGACGCATCGAAGCTGCCGACGTTGACGAAGAGACGGCGGCTCTCCCACCATGTTTCTGTGTATATTGTGCTCCCCCCTTTCCTTTCTCGCGCTGTGCAATGGGATCATAGGGCTGACCAGAAGCGTTGCGTTCGTAGAAAGCTTTAAACCATTGCATGAATTCGAGGTTGTCCTGGTACTTGCCGCGCACGAGGCGATCCACTTCCACGTGCTTGTCAATCTTAAGCTGCATAAAGGCTTTTTGTAGCACTTTGTAGTTTTGAATGTATTCGTAGTCTTTATTAGCTGACCAGTCCACTTTACTCATCTGCACTTTACCAGGGTACATGGCGTCAAGGATCTGGCAGGCCACGGCACCTGTACACGTCTGTTCCACCTTGGAGAGCGTAATCCCACACAAATTATTAATCCAATCCAAGATTTCCTTTCGCCCCACAAAGTAGGTGCCATCCATGAGGCTCATGCTCTGGTCCGCAGCCGCCATAGTGAAGGAAGGAGAGAGTGAGTTCTAGTGCGGTTTCTGAAGTTGTGTCGTTCGTTATATAGAAAGAAAATAGAAATATTATTTAGAAATGCTGTGCCATCAGAGTTTATCATAAAAAAGCGATGGCCAAGAAGAAAAAAGGTGTCGATTGCGACGGCAAATTTCGCTGCATTGTATGATGCTGATAAGGATCAATGTGGTGCTGCTGTCAATGAAGGTGCGAAGGCCCACGACAATGGAAAGAATAGAAGCAACAAGACTAGGAAGGTGGGGATGTTCAAGGCGCTCAGAAAACAGGAGAAGAGGTCAGTGGTGTTTTCTTGCGTTGCACAGGCAGTTGGTTATATTATATTACTAATATTATGTAGAAATGGACTGGTTCCAACTGACAAGAGTAGCTCTCGCACCGTGAAGCCCAAGACGATGCGCCCTTCCCCGGTTTCGGACCAATTCCGCAGCTTTGATGAGCGAATGGCTGCTAAGAACGTGCGACGACCAAGTGCAGCGTCCAAGGGTTCTGCAGCATCTTCGACTTTCAGAATGGCCGCACCAACTTTTCAATTGTAAGGCGGTGGAGCGTGTATTTCTTAGCTGTTGATATTGAACGTTTGCATCTCTTCGATTGCTACTACAGCAACCCCAATCTTGTGCAACCGGCGCCGGTGCCACGTGAAGTAGAGGGCTTTCATGGCTTTTTGTCTGCACTAGATGCCCCAAAGGATGCGCCAGCAACGAAGCCAAACCGAGTTGTCCACCATTCCCGACCCGAGTACCGTACAACGAATGTGTTTTCTCTACTTGACGACGGTGACGAAGAACAGCATAAGAAGGTGGAGACAGCAGTACCAACATTTATACAGCCAGCAACGTTTAACATTGCCGCTGTCATGCCCACGCCATCTTCCCTTCGTCAGAGTATACAGTCGGGAATTGTAGACATAGATCCCGATTTATAGAAATTTAACGCATGTTTTTAATCTAAGCGCGCCTGTCTAAGTTGCTTGATTATGTTGCAGTTTGTTTGAACAGTTGTCACCATCGCACAACATCCCGAACAACCGCCGGCAGAGAAGTTTAAAATCTCCGGATCGGTGCGAGAAAGAAAGGAATAGGTTCTTGGCGCAATGGGGAGCGCTAGCAGCAAGACAGGTGACACGAATCCGAAAAACCTCGGAGCAGATCCGAACGATCCCAACGCGTTCCCGTTGCAACATCATCCGTTTTATAGCCAAGCGGGCCAGGCACCGCCGCACCCACAGGGAAAACGACAAGGGTTTGATGGCAACAATGATCACAAGCGCTTAGCGCAACAATATGTCGTGGACCAACAGAACATGACAGAGGCTATGGACGTAGACCCGCCCACAGAGACGTCGTCAGAAGTATCCTATATGGACGGAGAACTCCCCTCCTCGATTCAATTGGACGTTAAGGATACCGAAACCGGTGAAGAAAATGGTGTAGAAGTTGTGAACGCTACAGTTCCGCCAGGGGAAGATGTAGTGCCAATGGTGTTTAAGTGGGAGCACGGTGGACGTAACGTGTTCATCACAGGCACGTTTAACGGTTGGGACAAACAGTGTCCGATGCATCGATCTGGCAACGACTTTACGTACATTGCAAACCTTACACGTGGGAAACACATGTACAAGTTTGTGGTGGACGATGACTGGCGATTTGCGCCCGACCAACTCACAATGGCCGATGTCGAAGGTAATGTGAATAACTACGTAGATGTATCAGAATTTGCACCGCTGTCTGACTTTGATCGAAAGAAAAAGTTACAAGACGATGACGATGATACTGAGAACCCGTACTCACGGTACATTCCAGAGATTGATGAGTATACTAAAGAACCACCGCCACTACCCCCACACTTGCGGCACATTATTTTGAACAAAGTAAGTTTTTTCGAGCAAGAATCTAATCAACTATTCTGTAAACATGGTCCTGACTTTGCCACGTTAATGGTGTCATGATTATCTAGGCACCACCGACAGTTGATGGCCGGTTACTGCCTGTACCGCAGCATGTGGCACTTAATCATCTATATTGCACAGCAATTAAAGACGGCATGATGGTGCTTGGCATTACGAATCGCTACAAGCAAAAGTTCGTGACTACCGTTTATTATAGCCTTATGCCCGGTGCCAACTAGCGCTTGCCATCTGTCTGCAAGAGCTAGTTAGGCCAGTGACAAGGGATCAATAAAACGTAGAAGTTAATGCTATTAGTAGAACTCGGGAGGAAGCTCAGAGCCAAGTCGTGAAGAATCCAAGTGTTGGACGCGGCGTGGGCATGCAGTGCGCATGTCTTGCTCAGCTTCTGAAGGAAGTAGTAGACGGCAACTCTTTTGTGAAGGGTCTGCGGAATGAGCATTTTAACGTGAAAAGGTATGGCCAAACTCAGGATCGGCGAAGCCTAGTACCAGTACTAGTACTAGTAATAACAAGTAAATACAATGCATCCTTGTCCCACCAACTCTTTCCAATAAGCGTATTGGTGCTCAGCCAAGTCGATCAAAACAGCATCTTTATTTTCTCTCTCGCGTTTTCCACATTTATCTTCTATTGCTTCATTGTGCGCCTGCAACGGAGCTGATTAGCGATATGATCATACGTAGATTTCGGCCCACAGGAAGAGAAAAAGCGTGCCAAAGCCTAAAAGCAGCGCTGAAATGAAAGCCAGTCCAAGCTCAACCACTGCGTTTTTCTTGGGAGCTACGGCGCGAGTGAAGAAGAGCGCCATGAAGACAAGTCCCATCAGTAGCAGCGCAACAGAGAGGAAGCCATATTTCTCCGGGTTCACAGGGCTCGTGTACGGAATTTCCTATGGCGAAAATCAATCAAAATACAACAAGTCAGTTGCTGTAGAGCAACACTATCGCGACGAGGCACGCACTAGTTCCATCCTTCAACTCCGAGCTCTTGCTTGCTGCCACGTAGATATCGATTTCACACTTCGCTAATTCTCTGATTAAAAAACGTATCGTATTTCTATGTACTCTACGTAAAATTCGGATTCTGGAAGACAAAATGTCAAATAAAAAGGCTTCAGTTTTATATGCCTCTACTGTAATTTGACTTTTTGCCAAGAACTGCAACATGTCATGTTTTCCCACCATAAATACGAACCTTACGTCGATTCGTTTTCTTCATGCATCGACTGCTTAAGTCGCTGCACAAGTTTCGCTTTTAGACCCTTGGTCTCCAGTCCTCGCTTTTTCAGCTCCGCGCGCAGCTCGGTAACTTTCATCTTATCGACAACTGCCATTTCATCTTCGTTGGGCTGTATGGACGGGCCCGACTTCTGATCGTTTCTCGACTCTACGGTATCCAACTGATCTGTCGATCTTGCTACCTTGCATTCCTTTTCGACACCAACCGTGGAAGTTTGGTCATCCTGCTTTGATTCCTCTTTTTCTTCACGCTGAGGAGATGAAGCCTCCTTATCGTTACCTGTACCTGGAGCATTTTCTTCAAGACTTGCCGACTCTTCCTTTTCGTCGCTACCCTGTAGTTTTGCATCGCAGTCATCTTCTGCACCAGTACTTTTTGGTTCTATTGTACCATCCATCTCGGTATCAGAGACAGCATCCGTGGTGATATCTTCCTTTTCAATTTCCATGACTACATCTCCGTTGCTTTGGTCAGTTGTTTGTTCCTGTCCATGCTCATCTTCGTCGGACTCTTTGCGCACTCGGTCACTGTCTTGGTCACAGTCATCAACTACATCATCATCTTCCTTCTCGCTAGTTACCTGTTCACCAGTGGTCTCCACCGCATCACCTTTTTGTAAACTGTTCAGCTGCGAACGTAATTTTTCCAGCTTTGTTGCAAATTCGGCCTCTAGTTTTCGCAATTTTTCTTCGTGACTACGTTCACTGGCTTTGATTTTTGCTTCATGAGCCTCCATAGAAGCAGCAACGAGCTCCTTGGTCTCTTCTGTGTGCTTTGCCGGAAGATAGTAGATAGGTGGAGACGCTATAGTGACCATAAATTTTGACTGACTTTCGCTTTTCCGGATCATCTGCAAGTGCTCTAGCTTAGTACGTGCGATCTGTTCGCTCCGATTGAGTTCAGTCCGGGCCAGCAACGCCTCAAGACGTGCAATCTCAGCCTCCTGACGAGCGTGAATCTCCAGATTTTTGCTCTGCTCTTTCTCTCTCTGCTCTGCCTCTTGTTGTTTCGTATCCTGGCGCTTAAATAAGTCCGTGTCCTTCTCAATTTGTCGCTTTGCTTTACCTAAATGCCCCATCAATGCACCAAACATACGTCGACTCCTCGCAATACCATCTTTTTGTGCATATGGTTCCACAGCTCGTTGCTTCCGCTCCTGAGCGCTGTCGGAAGTGGGTGATGTAGCTGTAGTAAAACTTTTGCTGGACTCTAATCTTTCCTCAGAATAGTTAGCCCCTTCCGGCCTGGCCACTGCGGAATGTAGCTTTTGCTTCTTCACTATATTACTCTGTCCAGAAGTTTGATTGCTGCGTTTTCCTTGCCTCCATGAAGTATTACGAGTGTTATTCTCTTTCAACTGAACAACTTGTCGACCCGATCGATTCGGCGTCCCTCCTAGCCTCGCAAATACACTCAGTCGACCTGTTGGTGTCTTTCCTGCTCCGGTGCGTCGAGATTCTGTATATGGCACATCATTTAACGCTCAGTTTTAAAGATCAAACGGTGGTGTTTGGCCTTCTAATGGCTAAACAAAGAGCCATGAAAGTAGAGCGAGACGTACTGGAGTTGTTGAGTTCCTCACGTTTCTTCGCCAACACTTGCAGCTCGCGGCGCAACGCCCGCTCATCCGCAGAATCTGTCATTGCTGATTTTGCTCTGGGGGAGACGTTCCGACCGATGTGATTGGCCAGCAACTCTCTGTTCGTGCAACTTCATATAAAGTAGAGGATTTGAAAGCAACATAACACATAGAAGTTGCGTTAATGAATCGGTAACTTGAAGAGGCGACTCGATGGCATCCTCACCTCATGGTGCTAACGACGCAGTGGCAAAAGCACTTGAGCGATTACGGCTAAGAAAATTGGAAGATTTAGCTAAAGGACAGGGTGATGTATCAGCACTGGAGACAACGTCAATGTCAGTGGTACAGCCTGCCGCTGCGTTTCAAGTAATCTGCTCGGGTCAAGTCGAGAGTGTCCATGTGCGTCTAGCTTCGTAGGTTTGAAGCAGCTTTGACATCCAATATTTATGCAGCGGAATGTAAGAATGATTTTCGTTTTAGTATCCTGGGATAAGTAACATTTATTGCCGCTACGCTATTAATTACGGTGTGGACTGGCGCGTGCTTCATGTAAGTCTGCAGTTTTTCCTTGCTCATTTATCATACGTTACGACAACGTTTATCATTATTACAGGGAGCGGAGAATGGACTATCACAGATTGCGTATCTGGCTAGCAATAAAGATGGCATCTTGCTCAACTTCCCTATAGACATATCATTCAAGAGCACGAATCCGTTTGGGTGGCCCCGACTTGTCCTTAGTTTGTACGGACTGGATACACTTGGCCGAGACGTTGTACGAGGATATGGTAGTGTGGTGTTTCCAATCACGCCAGGTTGCTCTATGCGTGAAGTACCGCTATTTCGACCGGTGTCATCATCGCGGATACAACAATTTGTAGCCTGGCTGACTGGTTCGCCGCCTGAATACTTTGACTCGAAGTTTGTGGCACAAAGCGACAGCCGTGACGTAACGCGTGTCACGTCTGCAGGTAAAGTGCGCGTTGTCTTCAACGTGGCGACTAATGGTATGAAACAACACGGATATACTACGAATTAAAGCAATTCTTGTCATTGTTTTTAGCGATTGATAATGCAAGTTGTACTACACAAATCAGGATAAAAAAGTATTGTCCAATAATGTGAACCCCGTCTTGAGCGCATATCTGAAGTCAAGCTTGAGGTGTGGATCAGAGACACACACCAACTTCTTTAGCATAATCCTTCCCGCGCCATCTCCGACATTCGTTCTGACAAACGCTCCTTGATGATCTTGCGGCATGATGTACGCTACATAATATAAGACATCAACGTTAGCGTAAATACTCCTAGAGAGCAAGCAAGAAGAATCTAGGGCATACCAGACAGCCTTCCTTGCTAAAAAGCTCCAAGAAGCCGTGCTGCATGTAGTCAGATTTGCTGATCCACTTGTGGACGAACCAGTTTACGTCGTTCCGGACCTTGTCTACTGCCAAAACTTTACAGTCTTCTCTTTAATGAACGGGACGTTCATGTCCTTCCCAGTGTATCCGCGCTGCAGGTTGCGACGAATAAACGTGTCGTACTCCGCGATGATACGAATGATAAGGTCCGACGTTGAAATACAATCCGTTCGCCGGGTCTCCAAAACTTTGCCCATCGCCTTAATACGAGCATATACATCGCCTTCAGATGCCTCACCCGATGTGTCTGAGTACGGCGGTGCATCGTGATACACGTAATCAATCTTGTGTTTCTCCAAAAGTTCGTCTGAGAGGACCCACGGCGCATCTATAACCACTCCATCCACCCATTTGCAATGACGCAGCAACTTGTAACGCTCCTTGTCCGTCATGACAGTGCGACCTTTAAGCTTGTGCGTAACTTCATCACTGCAGCATCCGACGATCAAATACGTGTTGGGATATGCCTGTTTACATTGCTGAAGAGCCTTAGCGTGTCCAAAATGAAAGAGATCAAAAATGCATCAGCATATAGACGCAAGGGGCGTCCGGTCAATGTGCCGTGCTCTCCCTCTTTCAACTTCTTGCGGTACGGCTCTGGCAGTGGCTCTCATGGCTGCTGGAAATGCTATTTTCGCTGGAATCCTTTTTATTGGCAGCTACAATTTTCGTCTCATCTTTAGCAGCTGGCGCGTGGTGGTCAGTCTCCGCTTCATCCACATTGTTCATCTCGGTAGCTCGTCGCTATACAAAAGCACGAACGTATCATCACTACCACATCACTAAGACATTCCAGAGGCAATCATGATTTGACGCATGTCTATGCTGCAAAAGGGAGAGACGCACCTTTCTCGCCATCGTTTTGCTGCTGTTTCTGTTAGAGTAGAATAAGTACTGGAACGAAAAGCAGCATTAGAAATAAATCGCACTTACCGGTATTGATACATGTATTACTAAAGCCCAAATCAACTACAAAATGTGACGCGTCATCATCAGTCACTTCAACATGACGATATGCTTTTCATTAGGTTCATTGCGATCACGCAATACTGTACGTAACTTGTTACTTGGA
This sequence comes from Sclerospora graminicola, assembly GCA_001887855.2. Classification (NCBI taxonomy): domain Eukaryota; phylum Oomycota; class Peronosporomycetes; order Peronosporales; family Peronosporaceae; genus Sclerospora; species Sclerospora graminicola. Next base: position 8,469 of record MIQA02004448.1, on the reverse strand, counting down.
ATTCAAATTTTACGAGATGTTGTTTATAGTTTCGGTAGTTTTAGCGCGTCATGACGATCATGCCGTTGACAACGATGCCACACGAATGCTACCAGAGTAAAGCTTGTGTGGAACGTTGGCAAGTTGATTACGCACTGTGGCCACCGCAGGTTTTACAACGATTGGTACATGCCACTGGAATTTTTGTCGTTGAGGTAGTGTGCCGTTGGTTGAACTTTGTTCCGATGATGGGGGTACACCAGCAGAAAACTCAAAACGCAACAACCACTGGAAGCGCACTAGATCAGTAGTGATCGCTGGCAGCGCATCGTGCGGGATGCTGAAACGTGCGCTCGTTTGCAGTACGTCCAACGTGTGCTCATGGAAACTTCCAAATACTTTGGACTGCACAACGCGGTCAGGATCCAGCGCCATTGACGATAGTGTCTCTTCAAGACAAAGCGTTGCGGACACTTCGTAGCATGGAATGCTAGCGCGTGTGAAGTCAAAGATGCCAAGCAAAATTTCCCCTGGCTGATAAAACTGTTTCGTGAGCAGGAAGCGCACAAGGTGACTACTATCCTTGCCAATCGTAAAAATGCTCGTCTGCGCGCGCTGCATTAACTCGGTTTCCACACGTCCATGCATAAGGGAAGGTCGTAACTCGAACGCAACTTCGTTGCCCTTACGTATACCAATCGGTGCCGACGATGCGGAAGAGACGAAACGTCCCATTCGTGTCGTCCCACCCACACTTTGTGGCTTCTCGGTCGTACATTCGGTATCCTTTTCTTCTTTCATTCCATTTGCTGCCAGCTGATTAGTACTAGCAACTGTGCCGGCTGCGAAATAATACTCCGAGCCATACACATCGAATGGCAAGTGCACGGAGACAGGTTTACTTCCATTCATTGCACATTGTGCGGTGATTGTGACCACGTAGAAAACTCTAGCGGACGAGCCGCGGAAGGTCGGGCAAATGTTCTCAGGTAATGCAATCGCAAACTCTCGTGTACAGCGCTCCGCCGTCTCTTCTCGTGTTGCCTCTGCCGAAGACACAGGATGAATGGGCGATTGAATCTTTGACGCAGCCACTTGTAGCTCAGACTGAGTTGGCGCAATGTTAATGTCCGATAGTAGAACTGATGGGGCTGAACAGAAGATGCAAGTACCCGTGTCTCCCGAAAAATTGCGCACGTCGAGGAGCACGGCATTTATCTTGTCGATCATCACGGCATCTCCAGACATTTTGCGCTCTAGGCTCGCTTGATCAACGTTTGATGTCTCTTCAGGCAATTGCACGTCCATAACAGGCAGCGTCAGTAGATTGCAGTCTACAGTGACGTGGCCGTGGACTTGAGCTACAACGTGCGAAATCTCCGAGTGCGCATCAGAATTTTGCTGGTTACTCACAAGTCTCACGACGCCCTTGACGATACCTCCAGGTCTAAAGATGCGGCTCGCCAGCTGCGCCACCAAGAAGCTCCCGTCGCCTAAATCGGCGACATCGTTAATCGTCATCACTCTGCTTAATCACTTATCATTTTCAGAACAATGTTTCGCTCATATTATCATTTATCAAGAGCATTAATTTTAAAGAGAAGCGTAAATAATCGAAAATCGTTGCTTTTCACGATTTTTGCCAATTCGGAAGTGACTCAAGTTAAGATTCCAGGGTTTTCGCGTTCGTCCTTACTTCATGAATAGCTTTTTGAACATTTTGCGCTAAACTTGCTACCATGAGCAGAGATTGTAAGCCTGTAAAATGTTCAACAAGTTGTAAAGTCAATGTGTTATAAAGCGATCGAGTTGAATAACGTACCACTTCTAAACTGTTTTTTTGCCTCGCGAAGGTCACTTGGTGGTAAGGAACTGAACCAAAGCAGCGTATCCGAGTCTATTTGTGCAGGTATGTCCACTAAAGTTCCTGGATCTTGGTCCTGCGTGTTTCGTCCTGCTTTTCGATGATGCAGCGACGCGCCTTCGCTCTTTTTGTCAGCGTTCTGCGCTTTTGCCTCGGTAGCATTTTGAAGCGTCCAGTTCCCTTCCATGTCTAAAGTCACGACACGCGATGCCTCAAACTCTTCGTGATACGAGATTTCACTCAGCGCATGCTCTGGGAGCCGTAATTTGGCTTTTGTGAGCATCAAAAAGCCCTACCGTATCCAAAACAGGGTTAGCACATGGCTAAATCTGACACTTTATTAAAACAGGACGTACCTTCTTAAGCTTGGCACACAGGACTTCATGCTCGTTGAGATACTTCTCTAAAGACTCCATACCTTCTACGAACACTTTGTCAACGTCATTCATCTTTCGATAGATACTCTTTAGCAACGATTGTAAAAAAAAGATCTAAAAACAGAACCTAAGTTACTCAGAAAAGTTTACAATCAATAAATAATACCACATGCTAAAGCAGCGTAAACAGATAACGCAAGAGACATTCGACGAGTGCGTGAACGAGAATGTGACAGACTTTGATATGTCTCAAGAAGAAGCAGTGGCCGATGCGATACAACAGTTTGAGTCCCAAGGCGTGGATCTATCTAACATAATAAAGATACAGCCGTCTAAGGGTCAGGAACCACAGCTGGTGCGTCTAAAGCGGCTGATCTCAGAGTTACAGGAACTTTCAAGGCTTCAGAGCGAGCAGGATCAAATGTTGAATATTATTGCCGATCTACAGAGTGTTTGTGACGAGATTCCGGAGGCTTGCGTGGTAGCGGGACGAAATGACATTGTGGATACGCTACTGGCTCTGCTGGACGCTCCTTCTGACGCAGTCGTGACGTCTTGTAGCAATTTGCTGGTACTGTTGTGTGCAAACAGTGCGGATAATCAGGATTTTGTCGGTTTGAAAGGGATGCAGCGCCTTGTAGTGGCTCTGAATCGTCAGTGGGAACATGTGGAGACGATCGTGCAGATCTTAGCGCTGGTCAAGGCAGCTTGTGTCAAGCACGAAAACAACAAAGTGTACTTTACCAAGTCGGATGGTATTGCAGCGCTGTGTAACTATTTAGACAGAGCCAAAGGAAGTGACATGCTGTCAAAGCAGCTGGCGCTGTGTTTTCGTGTGCTAACTATCAATGACGATCCACATGCGACGTTTTCGCAAGCGCAGGATACCATCAAAGCCCTCGTTGAATACGACATAATCCCGTATACTTTAAATGTCTTGCGTCAAGTGAAGCGCAGTGACGCAGCAGCACCAGGATCACTTCTGTCATCCGATCTGTTGATCCATTGGCTCGCAGTCCTCAAGCAACTCGCTGTGACGGAAGAGAATTGCCACCAGATCGCCGATATGGATGGTTTGACCTCGATCCAGGAAATTATGCAGATCTATGAGCACAGTGCTCCGATCACGAAACGTTGCATTACAGTCTTTCGAAATATAGCCGCGGCCGATGATCTGAAACGAGTGCTTTTGCAATCGGGAGGAATTAGACAGACATTGGTGATCATGCGACGTCATGAAGCGGAAGCCTCTGTACAACAAAATGCCTGTGCTACGTTAGCTGCCATTGCGCTTCGTTCGCCAGAAAACAGTCACGTGCTCGTTGATCTTGGAGCCATTCATCGAATCTCTCGAGCCATGCAAGCTCACAAGAGCGACATGACGGTATTGCGTCAAGCCAGTTTGGCGATTCGTAACATGGTGGCCCGCAGCATAGAGCTACGTTCCCGTTTCCTACAGGACGAGCCAGAAATTGAGACATTGCTGCGTCACGCACAACACTATCGAGGCTGTGGGGATGAAGCATACGCAGCGCTACGAGATCTGGGCTGCGACATTCAGTTGTCTTCTTTTGGTACTACGATGGATCAGTTACCGACAAACAAACCACGCTTCAACCCTGTGCAAGTTCAGTCAAACCAATTACTTCAGAGCGTAAGCGAAGCCTCCGAGGCTCCATTTGCTCAGTGAAATCACAACGCATATCATCAACTCGTGCAGCCAAAAGAAAAGTCTCTTGTTGCTGGTGTTTCTTTCTTTCTTTCCCTGCCTACTCCGTAGCCTTCCTGGTTTTTCCTATCCTAGTAAATGCATCGCTTCTTCAGCTTTACTTTCTAATCTTGTTTCTCACCTTACGCTCACTCTTTATTCGTAAAAAAAAAATGTTGCTCGCTTCCAATTCAACACAATCCGGTCGTCTTGATTCCCCCCCATTAGGAGCGAGCGAAATATAGAGTGGCACACATCAAAGCGACTGCTCCGCACTCCCCTTCTGCTGCAGCTACCATCCGATCGCGGCATGAAGCTTACAAAGATGCGCACAGCGTGTGATTCAACGCCGCGCCCGACCTTGCAGAGGAAGCGTTTTATGCAATTGCTTGCCAGCTCTGCTCAACTATTTCACGCACACGACGGTTGTACTCCCGTCGATTTTCCTGGAACAACCGTGCAGCTTCTGAGTTGGCGGGTGAGTTCGGGTTGGGATCACACAACAACGACTGGATGGACGTGAGGATGGCAGAAATGTCGTAAATCGGCGACCACTGGTTCTGCAAAATGTCCAGACAGATCTGACCATCATTGTAAACTGTACCATGTGACAACAAATATATATGGTGAGCTACATAGTGAAATAAATATTGTCGCGACGTACTGTTTGGGTGGAACATTTTTGTGATAAACTTCACGGTCGGTGCCTTATTCGGATAGTCTTCACTAAACTCGAGCGTCAGGTTAAACGTGCCGCCTTCCCATGGCGTATCATCTGGTCTATAACGTGTAAATATGATGTAAAAAACACACGATCAGAGGCGAAAATTAGGCCACAATGCATACTATGCCGACTCGTTCGTACCCGAAAATGACGGCCTGCCAAAGCATAATATTGTTGTCCATCGGGGCACCAGATACGCCAGACGGTGGATCATTCTGCAACTTGCGGAAGTCACGCATTAATCGTCGACGTGCGGCGGTAGACATGGCTCTTTCTGCTTTTAACTTGGTTTTGATTATGACGAAAAGAGGATATTCGAGAAAATGGCGATAGGACAAGTTTACGTTAAGTGCGGTTGTCATTAAGTGCGGTTTCATGCGACAACGAAATTTGTCGCGACTCTTCGATTACCTAAAAGGATCTTCTTTTACTGTAGGTATGGCAATTTGATCAGCATCAAAAGAGTGACAAGCATCAATAGTTTCGAGGGTGGATGTCTACGGAGCGGCTAGTGCCCCCCGAAGATCACAATCTTGTGATACTAGCAAGACTGGATGCAACGGGCATGAAAACAGTTAGCGGTTACTCGTCAGCGTATGACGACGTGTTTCCCACAGCACTTGATGGTATCAGTAAGTGGCATAGACAGTGATCGGATGCAACATGAAGTTGTTGAGTTGAAGTAAGCGTTTAACCGCCTTGGTGGTCTGTAGTGTCACGGAAAGAGTTCAAGTTCTGTGTTGAAGTCCTCAACCAGACAGTTGAAGACAACTTTCCATGCCTTCCTTGCTATGGTAGTGGATACTTGTGCTGCTTTATGACATGTGGACTCTCGCTGTGCTTCTCGGAGCCATTGTACCAAGAAGGTACGAGCGACCCCCTTTGATGCTTTCACTTGAACTTCAGCTAATCAATTGATCTTGCAGCTCTCAAACAACGTGGACCTAGTGCTGCGCCGATTAAACAACCGAGAGGAGTTGTTGTACCGTGGCATCGTTTGGAGTTTAAAGCGATGTCAACGGACACACACATCTTGGATAGAGATTGCACGACTAGTTTACGAATGACGACAAGTTTCACCTTTCTCATGATGATACCAAAAAAGCAAAAAGGCTACGTTGGATTTCAACCAATAACAATCGAGTTCAATATCAGTGCTTTTTCCAATGCGGTCATGCACCGCAGTCTTGTAGCTCGACGTCTATCTATACCGGACCTAGAAGACGATACAAAGAACAGAGCGGCCTAGTCAGTCTAGTCTTCATATCAGCAAATGGTAACGACTGTCGAGCTGTCCAAGAGATTTGAATGATTCGTCTTACCATGCATATACGAGGTACACGGTATCATATAAATAAATATATACGAACCTGAGTGCTCACACAATGAACCTCATTCCTCTTTGATTACGATATCTTGCTTCTTCGCCAACTCATACTGTCGCAATACTCCTCTCTTGCATCACAATCTGCAGTCGTTTAAGTCATCACGACACCTTCAAAGAGCACCACGCGGCTCTTATTCAGCTCCTTGCACACTCTCTTCATGCTCTTTTCGCCGATCATCGTCACGTCGCTTATCTCTTGGATAGAGCGCTTTGCGTTTGTGTAGGCTGCCACCAGGTAGATAACAGAAGCTGCTACTGCAACTGGAGGCTGTCCATTCGATAATTCAAGACTATCGGCCTTCTTTGCCACAGCATGAGCAATCATCTGCGTCTTACTTGGTAAACCCAATCTCGAGCCGAAACGCTGAACGTATTCCTCCGTCGTCGCTTGCTTGACCTCGAGATTGAGGCGGCGTTGCAAACTCATAAAGGATTTACCGATTCTTCGCTTTGGAATTCCTGAAGCGTCTTCAAACTCCTTTAGCGATCGAGCATTGCCTGCCTTCCTGCACGCGATAAACAGTACTGCAACCGTCATACTTTCTCGTTCCGGTCCTCGCATATTAAGGCCCTGTTTCTCAGCTTCCGCGTACACGTCTAATGCAATTTCCACAATCTTTTTTGGGAGAGACAAAAAGTCTGCAACTTCTTGAATGCGCGTCATATTGCGCTGCATTCTCTTAACCTTGGCGCTTTCTGATGATATATTCGGGCGCTTGTGTTTACGTCCCGACTCGGCATCGGCGCCCCCGCCGCCCCCGCCGCTTTTCTTTGGATCGACCAGATATGTAGAAAGCGAGATACTATCCAGGCGCGCGTCCGCGACGTCACCGACCCTGGATTTGGCAGCGGGGTCACCACCCCGATCATCATTAGCAAATGTTCGCCATTCGGGGGAATCATCAATTATGCGCTCACCGAGAACCATACCGCATCCACGACACACGACGTCGCCTGCACTAAAGTCTGTCACCACGTCTGTACTTCCGCACTCGCGGCAATGATTTGGGACGCACTCGCCTCCCATGATTGTTCGTAGATAGTACGTAGATCTTTAACGAGAAGTCACTGCAGAGTCGGAAATCTGATGTGGGATAGATTAAATACACACACACAGCACGTTTCCTAGCTCTTGTTTTTTATTATCTATTCTGATCCACCAACAAATATCGCATTTAAACGAATCTAAATTAGAGTGGTATACACTGGCTGAATGGGTACAATTTCCCATTCAGTAGTACAGCGGTCGCCTTCGCAATTTCCACCTGCGCTCTTGCTTTAAAGTGCTCTAAAACTTGAATCCTTTCTTGGTTAGATCAGCTTTGGCCTCAATGATTTGCCGATCAAGTTCCTTCGCTGCCTCGGGAAAATCTTGCACCGACATGACTGACAACGCAATCACCGCCAGCGAGTATGCACCAAAGGAAACAATCGCGTACATGGGCAGCGAGAGTACCACCTTCAGCACACGTAAATCTTGTTACGTACTCGGACACGTAAATTACAGCAGCAAGTAGCCAAAGCGAGGATCACGACGAACGCCACCAGTCATTTTGGTAACTTAAGATATTGAGGGCTTTTTCTATGTGATTGCCAAAGATTCTTTTTGGGACGCTTGACCACTGATGATACGATGAAAATCGCTAATTAATTCGATGATTGGTGGAAATACTATAGTTTGGGATATGTTGTCCAATCTTATACTGTAAGTTAGAGCACTTAAAGACTTCAAAATGCCAGCACCTCCTCCGTCTTCCGGTGACACCAATGAGAACGTTCAGGACAAGACGCAGAGTCGACGTAAACCTAACATGACAGACAACGAACGACTCACTTTGGCAGATTATTTACTGATGCATAGCCGCGGTGAGTCTCGTTTACCACGAGCAATTATCACGGCAGCTGCCGACGAGTTCCAAGTGCATCGCAATACCGTGTCACGCATTTGGAATCTGATGAAAGCTGCACTGGATTCTGGCGCGTCGACTGATATTGTAATGAAGCAGGTACTATCAAAGAAACGTGGGAATTGTGGACGGAAGAAAAAAGACTACTCGGAAGCTCTGGAACGAGTCAAGCAGCTACCATTAAACCAGCGCGGCTCCTTGCGAGCTCTGTCGTCGGCTGTCGGGATCCCACGCACTACACTGTTTCGAATGCTTCGTAGTGAGGAGACGAAAGACACTGCATATGCCACGAATCCCCCCGAGCTAAGCTCCGATCATAAGCCAACAATCGCCTACATTATTAAACCGCCCTTGTCGGACAAAAACAAGAAAGAAAGACTGCGGTTTTGTTGCAGCAAAATGCAGCCGAATGGTGTGTTTGATAACATGTTCAACGTAGTGCACATTAACACCAAGTGGTGCTCGATACCGGGCAATCGCGATACGAAAAAGAACAAAAAAGTCATGTTTCTCGTTGCTGTCG
>MIQA02004447.1:0-24724 GCA_001887855.2 Sclerospora graminicola | reverse complement strand
TGCTCTTAGACGTGATATTCCTTTATCCTGGTATCCCGAGTACACGTGACTATCTCCATAATCTATCGAAACATCGACAATAAATTGTTTTTCCTGACATACGACCGATTCTTCACGTAAATCATTTACAATATACGCTTGGGTATATCCACCACCACTTCCTCGAGAAAAACTGTTCGAACTTGTCGTTTTCACTGAATTCTTCACAATCCGACCATGCTCGTCAGTCATTAAATCACAAACTAACGGTACACTCGTCCAAGCAGTCGCGCCAGACTTGATCACTTGATCCGCCGGTTGAAATTCCCTCGCAGCCCGAAAGTGACTTGTCCCTTTCCCCGAACTTCCGAGGAATACCTCGTGTTCTCCAACGTTAGCCAATTCATCCATCAACACTTGATTTTCACGTCCTCTCGCTCGTAACTTGTAGATATCAACCACCATCTCTGGACGCTGATGGTCCTTAAAACTCAAACTTTCTCTTTGATCCGAAGTCGCATCTTTCGACTTCTCCGTTACACATTGATACCAGTTCTCCGACCACTTGAGCATCTCAACCTTGTGCTCGCCATTGAGAATGCGCTGTTTCTGCCGCATAATCTGCTCTTCTTGATCAACCACACGTTGTGCAAAGTGTTGCTCGCGTTTCTGAAGATCCGCCACCCGGACCGCTTTCTTCACGAGTCGATTCGCTTCGACCTTTTTCCGATTCGAGTGGCCATGCAAAGAATCCAAGACCCAATTCCCCGCTTCGTTCATAACTTGCCGTTTCTTTTCTTCCCGTTTCGTCTCTTCGTCGGCTAGAAGCTTGGTTTCCGTATCGATTAACATATGGAATTGCGTAATCTTGCGCTCTTCTTTCGCAGCATTCTTGACCTCTTCTTCCAGGTTTTTAATATGCTGGTTCATGCGCTCCAACGGCGACGTGTAGAGCTTGTTTTCTGCTTCCAGCTGTGCCGCTTGATCGTCCAATTTCTTTTGAAACTGCGCACGGCGAGGTCGAACTTCATCCATAAACTCATCTCGCTCGTCCACTTGAGCATCGCCCCCTTCTTGATGCACGCGCTTGTTGCTGGCTTTTACCGCTTGCAACTCGCTCGCTCGTACCTTCATATCCGCTTTTAATTGATCCACATACTCGGGCGTAATAGTCAAAGAATGACGGGCTTCATCGAGCGTCTTCTTGCAATCTTCTCGGTGCTCATCGAACAATTTACAGTCTGCTTTGCGCTCGTCCGTAAGAGCTGCACGTTTAAAGAGCAACATGCGCTTGGATTTCTTCTGGCGATCCAATTGATCGCAAAATATCTCGGTCCGTTTCTTACCACGACTAATCCGCGCCGTATGTTCATCCAGCCGTGATTTCGTCGTATTGATTTGCGCCGTTTGCACCACACGCCATCCTTTCTCACACCCTTCATCCAGCACTTGATGGCATCTCCGACGCTGCGTAATCGACCGCGTATGCGCATGAAACTCCGTCTCGAGGGCCAAGTGATTCGTTTCAATCGTTTTCTCCTTCTTTTGCCAAGCTTCTTGGACTAGACGCACCGTTTTACTAGGAGCCATTGAATCTTCTTGCCCTCCAATATCTGGACTCCCTGCATCCTCCTTTTCCGCAACCTTTTCCTTCCTAGCGATCTCCGCTAATCGATCAGCCTCTTCCTTGCGAGCGATCTCCGCCAACCGATTATTCTCTTCCTTACGAGCGATTTCTACAAATCGATTAGCCGCTTCCGTTATAGCCATCATTTCCAAGCGAATAGCCGCTTTCTCACGATCAAATTCCTCAAAGCGAGCTATTCCAAATGGCTGACTCCAATTTCCAATGAAGGTACCGGTGTTCCCACTACTTCCCCGGCCAATGCCGTCCACGGCACTACCAAACGGCCCATGACTTTCTAGTGATTTTCTAAAATCACTCTTGTACGTTTCACACGATGACCGACGTGCCGACTCTCGCAAATGTGCTTCTTCTAACGCCGTTACGCGCTTTTCCAAACATATTGCCCTTTTCCAGAGCGAATCCCGCTCCATATTCTTGTCTCCTTCCATTTCCACGAGAAATACCAACGAGAAAATTAAACAAGAAAAAAACTTCGAAAACTACCCTTCCAAAACAAGGGGACTTTCCCGTAATCGAAAATAACCACAAGAGAACTTAACAAACTTAAAACTTCGGTCTTGAGCCCCGTAAACTTGGGCTCATAACCTGTTGGAAAATGACTCGATACCCTTATCGCCCTTACAAGCGCGGACGTGCTCAAGCCGGTAAGAGCTTCTGAACAATCCAATGTGTATCCCCAGCTGCAGCCGGTTAGGGCTGTCAGGTGGTGTCAATTCACGTGTGTACGGCTAGCGGCCTGACGTGTTAGTGTCAGCCGCGAGGAAGTCGCTCAAGTCCGAAGTGTTGTTAACACGTGTTCGTTAAAATTGAAAAGTAATATTATAAAAAGTTAAAACCTTAATAAAAAGATTCCTAACTTGAAGTTTGTATGCATATGAATTCACGGTAGTTTTGCACATCGGAAATTTAGCAAAAAACTTTTCATAAAAACACTTGAATTTCCAACATTTCCGCTGTCGATTTTTCACAGTCGGAAACGCCGCTTGCGCGGTTGAAAGTTCTTCTTTCTTCCTTAACCCGACAGTTGATCATGCCGCACGTTCTTTATGTATCAACTTGACAGCAGATCTTTGAGGTGACATCAAAACGCCTCTCTTTGGCGTTTTACTTGTCCCCGAGGTAGTATCTTGCTTGGTATTCCAGACAAGTTCGGAGACAAACCGGCGAGAGATTTGACCAACTTTTCAAAATTGCGCGCAAACTTGGAGTTGAAAATTCTAACAGACAGCATGAAATTTGCAAGGTTATACTAATCTCAGAGCAAATGCATTTTTGTGGAAATGTTCACGAACAGAGGTGGTATAAAATTATATAGACACCCAAAACTCACAGACATGGATGACAATGTTTTTGTTCGAGTATTTCCCAAAAGTAGTAGTAAATCTGCGGCCAAGTCCCGAATGTAGTACCATTCCCAAAAATAGTACTAGTACCAACAACAATACAAGTAGACTGTGGTATTCAATATCGTTGTGTGGCTTTGTCTGGTGCTATTTCAAAATGGCCAGCTTCACACACGGAGACGAAGAAAAGTACTTTTGGGTATATAAATTTAGTTGAACTTAAATAGCGAGTCGATTCTTGTGTTTCTATAACTACAAGCTTAAATCGGAGGAGCAAAATCGTGCTCTATCTATTAGGTCCTCTTCTAGAGAGGTGGGGTGTATTCAGTGCGGTGAGTGCTGTTCATAGTTTTTGTCGGTGCATGTGTCAGCCACTATCTGGTGCACTACAAGTGTAGTAGAAGTTTAAACCAGGTCCATGGTTGATTGCTGCATTTAGGCTTGAACGAGAACGTGCCATGCGAAAGCAGCACGATTAGCTCAAACTTGGAGATGGGAGACACGTCGATAGGGCTGTGGTGTAGTCGCTCTCAGAAAATCTTCCTGAGATGCGAACACCCACGGGGGTCCCAGACGACTGACTACCGGAGGGGGTACTCCGTCCATCCGAGTCATGATCCGATCCGGCTTGAGGCCGGCTGGATCGGTCGCTTCCATCCGCTTGATCGCGACTGCTCGAATGTTGCATGTTAAAAGCTCACCTTGTGTACCCGTCAGTACTGGGTGGTTAGCTCTCTTGATGGACCCTAGGGCGAAAAGTGTAAATCCGTCCAATAGGGAGATGAAGTGTAGGACTAGGGGTAGCTCCTGGGCGGAAATCGTCACCGGGGAGCTCGTTGGGTAATATACTTGAACTTTGTATAGTGCCGGCTGGGCCGAGAATAGTCGATCGGCCAGCTAAACCAATAGGACACTTGAAGTTTGTATAGTACCGGCTGGACCGAGAATAATCGATCGGCCAGCTAAACCAATAACAATGAAGGGCGAATCCAAATGTGTATCCACAGAAGGCCAAATGTCACCACTTCCCAATACTTGATACCGTGTTCAAAACACGGGCGACTTGAGGTGAGTATACGAAGTCGCCGCGACTCCCGGTCAGGGGACTTCCGGTGGGTTAACTTAACCTTCCCGGGGTAAACCAATAACAGCAAGAGGGGACCTTGTTAGCCTTCTGCCGTGAACCAATAAAAGCGACTTGTGTCTAAGAAAGCGAAACGTATACTGATTTATCCTATGCCCAATACTCCCTTTGTGTAACCTACCTCAAATAACACGTCTGACCAGTCATGTACCTTACCCAACGCAACCCGGCTAACTCCGACTCTGTGTACCGGTACGGCCGGTACACCGAACCCATATGGTACCAGTCCGAATGGTACATTGTACCCGGCCGGCTCGGCCGGATAGCCACCCATCCGCGCCCCTCGGCCGCTGACGCTAGCAGTCCCTTGGCAGCCCTTCCTACGATCCCGGTGCATACTCTTTCCACTAGAACAATCCTCTTCTTTCGGGCTCCCTTCTCTCCATCCTTGCGAACACTCTGCCATCTTGGCCGTCCGCCATCCGCGCCTCGGCCGTCAAACCTCCATAGTCCTTCCGTCTGCTCAGCCCGCTTATCCGACTATCCTCGCCCCTTGTCAGGACCGCCGACTTGGTTTCCAGCCTGGCGCCACCTGGCCGCTGGTAGACTTCATCGGCGGCGACTATCCGGCGCCTACACCCTTGGACCTCATTTCCACCAATCAGGATGCGCCCTTTGGAAAGTGCCTTACATTATTTTATAAGTCGCTTCACCACAGCCGCCCCTGAGTCGCGACACGGCCGCACAACGGTCGGGACACGATCTCACTCGAACTTACTTGACCCGATACCGCTCATCCATGCCTCGCTTTGGTACGTCATCCCACCACTTTATAACATCTCCATGGACTCAGTCGGTCTCCACACTGGCTAGCCTGCATGTCCACCAATACTGACATTGTCTTGATTAATCTCCAGTCTTGCAAATCGACAAGGCCAACGTCTGCTGTCTTGTTCTCGTGGACGACGACTCGCCTGCCAGCGGAGTGGAGGTCGCACAACCGCCGAAATCGTCTCGCACTCCCGATCTGGTGCTGTCGTCCGCTGACGCCGAAGCCGCGCTCCGCGTTCACGGCCAAGCCTGCGGCGAACGGGACAGACTGAAAGTCGTCGTTTCTTCCCTTCGGGAGGAGCTTCGATCCTGTCAGGACAACTATGAATCTCTGTTTCGGAGCTTCAAAACTTCTTGCGCGATGTTGGACCGCCTGAACCCCCGGGTCGCCGAACTGAAACTTGGTCGTAAAGCAGCGGAGGATGAGGTGGCCCGCCTCAGGGCCATTGTAGGTCAACTCACGGACGCTCTACAACGAGCGGCCGCGCCATCCACCCCGATCTCCGAGACAGCGGGGATGGAAAAGAGGCTGGACATGTTGACCGCCCAGGTGGATGACTTGGAGCAGATCCAGGCCGACTTGGTTCGGCAACTCGCCGCTGCCAACCGCCGGGCTGACGAAGCCGCCGCTCGGGGTCCATCTCCGGAAGTAATCGATCTCCGGAAACAAGTGGCCGATCTCGAGAGCCAAGTCACCATCCTGACAGGAGAGCGTAACCGCCTCCGCATGTTGGAAGACGTCGTTGAACCTCTCCGGTCTGCTAATCAGGAACTGGTCCAACGATCCAAGCTTCAGCGTGAGTGCCTCGTCTCTTCTTACGCGATGGCCCAGTTGCTTACAGTTTTTTATTTTCTTGTCACTCCGCAGTTCAACAGTTAGAACAGCTGAAACAGCAATCTGCCAAAATTCCGGACATGTCTCGGGAGCTTACGCATCTTCGTACCCGGCTCTGCCAGGTGTCCCAAGACCTGGATAAGGCGCGGGACAGCCGCGACCACCTGCGCGACTCCCACGCCCAGGCCCTTCGCCAAATCACGGATCTGGAGCGGCAGTTGCAAGAAGCCACTTCTCGGCAACAGGAGTTGCGTTCTGAGCTGTACCGGGCCCGCCAGGAGAATTCCGACGCCCATGCCATACTGGCTCGGGCGGACCGTGTTTGTCATGCCATGCTGGATAAAGAGGATCGTTTTAGGTCCTTATTGTGTGGACTTCAAAACCAGCTCGAGGCAACTCAGAGCCAAGCCGCTCCCCTTTTTTGAGCTCCTCCCGAAGTACGGGAATCCGTCTTGTCTGTCTTGGGAATGGTGGGTCAGTGGAAGACCTCTCCGCCGAACCCAACCCCGTTGCCTGCCGCAGCAGGGTCGGAACCTGAGGAACCTCCCGCCGGCTCCGACTCGCCCCTTGCCAGTCCCAACTCTTCGTCCGCCCCGGCAGGATCGCAGGGGCAAAAACGTCCGGCCGGCTCCAGCCCCTTTTTGGCTGATGCCAGCCCGCCTAAGAAGAGGAAGCAGAGCGAATCCCCACCCTCGCGCCAATGTCCTCCAGACAAGTCGGACGACGGGGAAGAGCCCGGGTCGGAGAGCGAGGACAGCCTGTTCGCGGAGCGGTCCCCTCTTCCATCCCCTCAATACACTCCAGGTAGAACCGGTCTCACTCCTAGTTCTAACTCTGAAGAGGACTCGGAGTCAGAAGCGGCCGCGCCCTCTTCTGAGTCAGCGGCCGCGCCCTCTTCTGAGTCGGCGGTCGCGCCCCCTTCTGAGTCGGCGGCCGCGCCCCCTTCTGAGTCGGCGGCCGCGCCCCCTTCTGAGTCAGCGGCCGCGCCCTCTTCTGAACCCGCGGCCACGTCCCCTAATTCTTCTTCGGACTCGGGACCATCCTCCCCTTCGGTTATCTATGACGATGACGAAGAAGACGAGGATTACGAGATTCAGCAAGTCAACGTTGCATTACTCCGTTCTCGCTCGGATACCCGTCGCTGCCCTTCCCGCTCCGGTAGGCGGACGACGAGTCCAGTGGGGTCCGATCAGATCATAGATCTGCAGACTCCGCCGCCGGCAGGATTTGGTTCCGGGGAGCATGACCCGTCTGACCCATCCTTGCCTCCCAGCATTGTCGACGCCCCGGCCGCTCCGGTCGCGCGTAACTCGAGTTCCGACAGAGTGGCCGAGGAGAAAGTGGAGGACAACGACGATGACATCCCGGATCAGTGGTTGACCCCTCCCGACCTGAGTGACTCAGAGGAACCTCTTCCCCAGTCTTCGGCCAGACAACGACGCTCAACCTCGGCCGGGTCGCGTACTACACGCCGACCTCAGCGACCGGCCGCCAGGTCTAGAGTCCGGAGGAGTACTCTTACTCTTGCGCCCTCTTTTCCCAAACTTCCGCTTCTATGGTTATCGGGAGGGCGTTTCCCCAGTGGGGCGGATCGGTCTGCCATACTGCCTTGGGCAGTCGAGCAACTGGGCAATACCAGCCTGGCTGATATCTCCAGTTCCCAACTTGCTCAATCTCTGTCCCGTCCGCATCTCTGGTTATTCCCACGATTTTACAAGGCACCGTCAAAGACTTGGGACCCTAACCTGATGAAGTCGGGCGCCATCGACACACTCATGGAGACCGAGCCCTGGAAAATCTTGCACACCAAGATGCCGGATATGGGGCTTCCATCCTATCCATGGTTCACGGAATTCAAAGCGAGACTTCATGATTTCACCGTGACTCACGCTTGGGCCATCTGGGAGTCTACCCACTTCCTGTACATCTCGGCCGAGAACAAGCGAGCGGACGAGTCCCTCCGCAGGTACTCCCTTGCCCGCAAAAATCGTCGGGGGCGAGCTTCCGAAGCGTGGGTCCGTCTGTGCGCGTTCATCATGGCGGGTATCCGGGATGGTGAATGTGACTTGGACCTGTTTCTCTTCCCGTTCATGCTCCATCTGCCAAACCGCCGGAGTGGATGTGCAGCGGAAGGAGGGACTTGGTATCCCGGCCTAGATGCGTTGGATCAGACCACCTCTCTTTCTCAATCTTTGGCGGCCATCGACCGGCAAGATCCTTGGCGCAATCAATACCGCGCACGGCCCTCCGACCACCCTGGGCTTCGCGTGACTCGGCTCCGAGGCAAGTATAATCGTCGACGGGGATGAGTAGTCGGGCTTGCTTTAATTCTTCTATTTCTCTCAGTTTTCCTTTTTTAATATATCCATCCGTTCCTCTTCCGTTCCCACTCCAAACATTCACTGTTGACTACTAACCGTGGTTAGCCTCGCCAGGCCTGCTCGGGGGTCCGCCTAGAGGGGCCTTTTATTGCTGCAGGGTACTTCCTGGTTCGATCGGGCGTGGACGTCCTGTTCCCAGTCGCGGTCGTTATATTCCTTTTCCCCGGGACGGCTGGATTCGGGCGAGGGACCCTCGTCGCTAGCGGCCGGTTTGATTATCTCCGACAGTCTGTTCATCTCCGCCAATTCGTCTAACAATCCTGGTTCCGAGACGGTGAGTCCAGTCTGATCTCGCATGGCTAAGGTGGCCAGATGGTCTGCGCTGTTATTCCAGTCTCGTCTGACGTGCAGCAATTCGTGCTCCGGCCACCTCCGCAAGGCGGACATAACCCGATTATTTAGCAGTCTCAGCCGCGGCGCCTTGCAATCTATCTCTCCGGTGATTTGCCGGATCACCAGGTTGGAATCACCGCATATAATGATCCGCCCCTGTGTCCGGCCAGCCAGCAGATCTAAGGACAGCAGTAATCCCCTATACTCCGCTTCGTTCACCGTGATGCCAGGCGTGAATCCGAGGCGGCCGCGACCGCCTTCCATTCGGGCAGCTTCCACAAAATGGCACTATAGGCTCCGACCCCTTTCTTTACACTCGCCGACCCATCGAAACTCAAAACCATTAGTTCCTCCGTGGGTCCCACTGTTGGCGGCGGCAATACGATAGTTTGTCGAGGCTGCTTCCGAGGTGCGATCGCTATCAGTGCTTCCTCCACTTCTGCCCTGGGGGTAATGCTGGCAGCCAATGTGCCCAGAATTTCTTCTTCCCCCTTAGTACACTTAATCACTTCGAGGGACCACTGAGACAGCAGAGCCGCCCATCTCCCCAGCCGGCCATCAATCCCATTCGCCGTCAGGAGCCATGATAGGGTCGACCGTCTGGATAGTACTTTGATAGTCCGAGACACCAGCATAGTATAACACACATCCAAGATCCGTAATAGAGCCAGAACTTCCTTATCCACCAACCCATAATTAACTTCATTAACTTTCAAGGTCCGGCTGGTGAAGGTCACGGGACAGTACACTCCATCGTGATCTTGCACGAGAGCGGCCGAGATGGCCCACTTGTTAGCGTAGATGATGACCACCGGAGTCTTATTAACATCGAAATGTTTCAAGACCGGTGTGGTCGCCATCTTCGCCTTTAGCATGCCAAAAGCCACCATCGCTCGGGTCATATGGTCGTCCGGGCCGGCCGCGCCGGGGTCCGGCGGCCGGTCGCTTATCTGGGCAGACAAGGGCGCTTCCCCACTGGCTGAACTACCCGAAAAGGGCGCTTCCCCATTGGCTGAACTATCCAAAAAGGGCGCTTCCCCATTGGCTGAACTATCCGAAAAGGGCGCTTCCTCATTGGCTGAAATACTCGAGGAGGGCGCTTCCCCATTGGCTGAAATAACCGAAAAGGGCGCTTCCTCATTGGCCGAAATTGCCGGCCCGGCCCGCGTCTCCGCTTGCCTATCCTGCTCTCTCAGCTTATGGTAATCCACCTCCCGCAACTCATACAAGACCGCCGCATAGACTGCAAAATCCTCGATGAACCGACTGTAATAATTCAGGCTGCCCAAAAAGGATTGCATAGCCTTTAGGGATCGCGGGAAAGGCAGATTACTCAAGGACTCCAAATCCTTCGGGTTAGCCTCCAATCCGGCAATCGACACTTGATGACCCAGATAGGTCACCTTAGTCTTACCCCAGAAACTCTTAACCACACTAATCGAAAGATTCCACTTTTCACACGTAATCATCAACTTCTCCACTTTGTCACACAGTAAATCCCAGGTAGTGGCCGTAACGAGAATGTCATCAATGTAAGACCGCCGCCCCAAAACTGAAGGTTTTGGGTCGGGGTCCGGGTCACCTTCGGCGAACACATCCCCGACCAGAGCCGGATCTTGATCCGCCTTAATCTTGAAGTGTCCGTACAGCGCGTTATCTATCAACCGTTGATAAATCTGCGGAGCATTCTTCAGACCGAACGGCATCCGGTTCCACTCGAACAACCCGAAAGGCGTCACGAATGCAGAGATCTCCCGTGCACGATCGGTCATAGAGACCACCCAGAATCCACTGGCCATGTCCAATGAGCAATACCACAAAACTTTATCCAGGTCCTCCAGCAGGTCGTTTATCAGCGGCATCGGATAAATCATCAGCTTAGTCAGCCGGTTCACCAGCCGGTAATCGATGCACAACCTTATATCCACCCCATTCTTCTTAATAATAATTACAATGGGCGAAGCCCATGGCGAGGTGGACGGCTGAATTATCTTGGTGGCCAGCAGACCCTTGATAAGCTCTGACAGCTTTTCCCGATATTGGGGGGCGACTCTTCGGCATCTCTGTGCTACCGGCTTGGCACCTCCCACATCGATATCACAAACCGCCCCATGGGCGGCCGGAGGAAGTGCGTTCCCTGGTCCGATCAACAGATGTCGTCTTTTCCATATAATATCCTTCAACCTGCTGATCTCCTCCGGGGTGTTCACATCCGGGTCTCCCACTTGTAGATCGTCGATAGTGACTGCTGGGGGGCAGGGGGTCACCTCAGGTAGCACCGCCATCTGTTCTTCCATGCCTTCAACATATAGTTCGCCCCCTTCATGAATGCAGACTTGATCGGCTTCGGCCGCTTCGGGATCCTGCTCGGCCGGCTGGGCCGATCCGCCTTCGGATATTTCCGAATTCTGCTCGGCCGGCTGGGCCGATCCGCCTTCGGATATTTCCGAATTCTGCTCGGCCGGCTGGGCCGATCCGCCTTCGGATATTTCCGAATTCTGCTCGGCCGGCTGGGCCGATCCGCCTTCGGCTATTTCCGAATTCTGCTCGGCCGGCTGGGCCGATCCGCTTTCACTTCGGTCGTCACAACCGTCATCGGGGCTGACCGTATATACAACTCTGCTTGGTCCTTTCTCCCGACCCTGTCGTTCGTCCGTCTCCTTCCGAGTGGGCAAAACCAGTTCCGCGATCGGGGCGTAGCTTCGGTCAGTGCATTCAGCCGGATCCGGCGACGGCCGGCTCCGCGTCAATATTTTAGAAGGGGTCCGGTACTCGGGTTTATCCACCATCGGAGTCTGGTCCTCTTCTAATTCTTCCTCTTCGCTGACTAGATCGGTGGTTGCCTGAAAAGCCAGGTTTTGCCACTCGATATAGCGTCTTGAGCCAACAGTGACATAGCCCGGCCGGCGGGGCACTTTATCCTCGGCCAGCCACATTCCAATAATCACATCTTCATGCAAGGTGAGGGGTTTTTCAGAGATGTTGGTCACGCTTATGAAGTTGAGGTGTCCACTCCCTTTAACCACAGATGGTACCCAGCACTCGCCCCTTGTCAGCCATAACTTACTCCGTCGGTCGTGCGGCCGTAACATTACTTCCACCGCCTTTCCCACTGGCACCGTTACAAACTGACCTAGCTTGAGGAACTGGACGTAGGCGCCATATAAGGGCCGCCGGCCGGCCAGCTGGATCTGTACCTCGTCCGGCAACGTCAATGTTCCATGCGATAAGTCCAGCCGTATACCGGCCGGGACCATAAAATCCATGCCCAAAATTGCATCCTGCCCGGCCAACTTGCCTACCCAGGCGGTAAAGTAATATACCAGTGACCCAGCTAACGTAATCTTTACTCTTGTCCTTCCTTGGGTCATGTACGAACTTTCTCCAATGCCTATACATTCCTGCCGCTTCGTCTCGTCTATCTCACACCCCACCTTACGAGCAAAGGTGGTGTCTACGATAGACACTTCTGCGCCAGAATCGAACAACATGGTCGCTTTCTGGTTATTGATTTTTCCATCCGCCTTGGCCTGCTTGAACCATTTATCCGGCGAGTGATACTTCCAATAACCTCGCGACTCGCCAGGTAACAAGTTCAATTCCATTCGCACTTCAGACCGGGAATACTCATCCGTCCGTATACTGCTCACCAGGAAGGGGTCAGCCGTACCGGCCGGGGACCGGGTGACGTAATCGTCAAACTTACATGTATTGTCGGTTATCCTTTGCTTTGCTTCTTGATTATCCTCTTTACCGACATATGCATAGATACTAACACTAGACCGCTCGGCTCGAACCAGATTCCAACCTGGCGAGCGATCTAGTTTAACATCTTTTCCGCTCCGGGCGGCAACATTCCAGCATGCTTGGTCGGGACGTACCACTTCTTCAACAGGTTGTAGAATTCTTCCATTGGGCACAGTCCCGCCTCATGCACCTCCCCGCAAGCCTTACACGTGAACAGACAATGTTCCGCCGGGTGTCCCTTCCTCTCGCACTTCTTGCACGTCAGCCGCTTCCAGCAGCTCCGGTCGTCATGCTTGATGGACCCACAGTGGGTACACTTGCGCTTAGGGTAATCCTGGTCAGCTCGAGCCGGAAAACTCTTCGACTGACCAGAATCAGCTGGCAGCCTGGACGGCTGACTGGCTTCTGCCGAGAAAAGGTACCGATACTGTTCCTCCTCAGACTCGCCCCCAGATCGCTGATACTCCTCTTCCGAGCTGGTCGCGTCTGACTCTCGGGCGACCATGCGGACGGCTCGGGCCGTCCTGGTAGATGGCGGCCGGCCTCCTTGATCCGCGTTAAATCGGGACTTGAAATGGCCGGTTCCTACTGCTGCCTTGGGGCCTTGCTTCTTCGCCCTTAGGTACGTGCGCAACGTCACTTCCAGCTCCGTCGTATTCTTCACCCGCATTAACGCCAGCTGGTTTGCCAGCTCCCGATCGTCCAACGTGCTGATGAAAAGTTCCACGTGTTCGCGGGCAGCTTCCGACCGGCTGGTATCTTCTTTAACGGGAATATCCGCTCTCATGCCAGCGACATTCAAACGATGGAGATACTCCAGGGGGTCTCATCCGGTCGCTTCTTGGAGTGGAAATATTGTCGCGCCGCTGACATTCCAGCTCCGCAGTATTGCTCCTCGAACGCACCGGCCAATCCCCTCCAATTTCCTCGGGTTTCCCGGATCCAGTTTTTCGCTGGTCCCTTCATCAAATCCCCGAAGATCAGGCATTTCTCGTAGTCCGACGTCCGGTCTCTGAGAAATGCCGACTTCGTCTTGCTCAACCATCCTCGGGCCTGGTCCTCGTCCGCGTCGCGTCCGGTGAAGTCTTTCAGCTCGGACGTGGCCGACATTCGCACCCTCGTGATCGCTCCCGAATCCGCGTCAAACGCTTGGGCCGAGGCCATATGGGCTCGGCGGGACATCCCCAGATCCAGGTCATCCGGATCGTAATGGTACTTGGCCGACCTGACGGATTCCATATCCACGTCGCTGAGAGACAGCTTCCTGTTCGTTGGCCGACGTCCGGTCCGGCGACCTGTCTGACGGCTCGGCGGGGCGGCATGGGGTTCACTTTGCTTGAAGTGCACCGACTCCATATCTTCATCACTCGGCTCCCTCGCATAGTACTGGACTGGTTCGGGGGCCTGTGTTCCACGACGAGCGGGCTGGTCCGGTGACTTCGGACTGCCGCGGCTGGCGCTCAGCCGACGTTGCTCTTCCAAGTATCGCTCCATCATCGCCGAGAACATGTTTTGCAAGTGATCCGGCACCTGAGGAGCGACTTGAGGGGCGACTTGAGGGGCGGCTTGAGGGGCGACTTGAGGGGCGGCTTGAGGGGCAGCCGGGCTGCCAGATTGGCGTTCCTTCTTAATTCGCCCGTCCGCGTCTTCGTCTTCCTCTTTTGGTTCTGGATCCGCCGCCGCTGTCCGCCAGGCCTGTACGCTGTACTGGCCGGCGTTCTTCCGCTCGGGCGTACCCGGATCCTCCCGTCCTCCAAGTCTCATGGCTGTCGCCACACGCGCTGCTCCCCTTGGGCCAAGCGTCATGCGGGTGATACCCACCGATGAATCAGATGAGTCCGCCTCCGAAGGGGCAGACTCGTACTGCGAAGAGCCTGAGTGTATACCGGCTGGTTTGCTTGTCGCCGGCGGCGTGGACGGCGCCACTCCAGTCGTAGCTGTCATCTTTTTCGACGGCGGCGAGCAACCCACTAGCGGTACCAAGTGGTCGTGCAGGGCGCTGGACGCCTCTTTCAACTTGTCCATCTTCAGATCAAACAACTCGTTCGGATCAAACACGCCGGTGTTGATGCCGGCTTGTTTGAGTTGGTCGAATAGTCCTCTAATGAGGGACACGTGGCCGTCTGAGAGAGTTGGGGGAGAGACGGGACCTTTCAATCCGCCTATGATCTTCGGCCGTGTTATTTTTAGTACCTTATCCGTCCGTAAGAATTGCCCCAACTCGTGAAGATGGAAAGCACGCTCCAAGTCTATATCTGTCGATAGGCCGTCCTGCTTCTCTTCTTCCTCTTCGAATCGCGGTTTGTCTTTGTGGGTCGGATAGTCCAATTCCTGCCAATCCGGTTTCTTTAGGGGTAGGGGGGCCAGATCGCGACTTGGTCCCGATCCGGCCGGCTTCCCACTCCGGTCGTATTCGACTTCCGCTTTTTCTTCCTTTATCTTTTCTTTTATATCCAAAATATGCATTCGTTCGTTAGGATCATGGTCGGAACCATGATCCTTCCTCGGACTATGGCGACTTGCACCATAGTCCGATCCGGCTCCATCCGTGTAGCGGCCGGCACTGCGTAAGTAGTACCGTAATCCGCCCCCGGCGGAGCCTCTAGGGGAGTAACTTCTTCTTTAATGTCAACCTCGAACTCCCCCAATCCGAGGCGACCATCGCATCCTTCCATCTTCAGCAGCATTGGGGGCGATATGCCTTCCCCCAATGCACCCGACACAACATCGTCAACAAATTTGACAGGTTTAGGTCTTTCGCCCGCTAGGGACTCGCGGTGATATCCAGGGTCACCAAGAGATCCGGGCACGCGCACCATTGTGGTGTAGTCGCTCTCAGAAAATCTTCCTGAGACGCGAACACCCACGGGGGTCCCAGACGACTGACTACCGGAGGGGGTACTCCGTCCATCCGAGTCATGATCCGATCGGGCTTGAGGCCGGCTGGATCGGTCGCTTCCATCCGCTTGATCGCGACTGCTCGAATGTTGCATGTTAAAAGCTCACCTTGTGTACCCGTCAGTACTGGGTGGTTAGCTCTCTTGATGGACCCTAGGGCGAAAAGTGTAAATCCGTCAAATAGGGAGATGAAGTGTAGGACTAGGGGTAGCTCCTGGGCGGAAATCGTCACCGGGGAGCTCGTTGGGTAATATACTTGAACTTTGTATAGTGCCGGCTGGGCCGAGAATAGTCGATCGGGCAGCTAAACCAATAGGACACTTGAAGTTTGTATAGTACCGGCTGGACCGAGAATAATCGATCGGCCAGCTAAACCAATAAAAATGAAGGGCGAATCCAAATGTGTATCCACAGAAGGCCAAATGTCACCACTTCCCAATACTTAATACCGTGTTCAAAACACGGGCGACTTGAGGTGAGTATACGAAGTCGCCGCGACTCCCGGTCAGGGGACTTCGGTGGGTTAACTTAACCTTCCCCGGGCAAACCAATAACAGCAAGAGGGGACCTTGTTAGCCCTCTGCTGTGAACCAATAAAAGCGACTTGTGTCTAAGAAAGCGAAACGTATACTGATTTATCCTATGTCCAATACTCCCTATGTGTAACCTACCTCAAATAACACGTCTGACCAGTCATGTACCTTACCCAACGCAACCCGGCTAACTCCGACTTTGTGTACCAGCCCGGCCGGTACACCGAACCCATATGGTACCAGTCCGAATGGTACATTGTACCCGACCGGCTCGGCCGGATAGCCACCCATCCGCGCCCCTCGGCCGCTGACGCTAGCAGTCCCTTGGCAGCCCTTCCTACGATCCCGGTGCATACTCTTTCCACTAGAACAATCCTCTTCTTCCGGGCTCCTTCCACTCCATCCTTACGAACAGTCCGCCATCTTGGCCGTCCGCCATCCGCGCCTCGGCCGTCAAACCTCCATAGTCCTGCCGTCTGCTCAGCTCGCTTATCCGACTATCCTCGCCCCTTGTCAGGTCCGCCGACGTGGTTTCCAGCCTGGCGCCACCTGGCCGCTGGTAGACCTCATCGGCGGCGACCATCCGGCGCCTACACCCTTGGCCCTCATTTCCACCAATCAGGATGCGCCCTTTGGAAAGTGCCTTACATTATTTTATAAGTCACTTCACCACAGAGTAAAGAGTAAGGTCGGAGATATTTTATGTCTCCCTCTCTCGGTCTTCGTACTTTTACACCATAGAAATGCCTTCTGCATATTGGCTAGTTCTTGTAAAAACCCCGCTGGGGTTTCGAACATTCTAGCTGTAAATAAAATGGAGGGTATTGCAATCACATTAAACAGTTGTACCCGATCCATTATCGACGTACCGCATGTCGTCGCTGTCGCCAGTCTCCTTTGGACACAGCGAATTCTCAGTGCCCAGTTAACGGTTTCCAAATCCACCCATCCAAAAATAATAACCAAGGTACCTTATCGTGTCCCCTTCCGGTAATACCGGTAAATTGTACCATTTTGCTGGTACATAGTTTGAGTTAAGAAACACAAATTTACTTTTAGCCGGCTGAATTTGTAAGCCCGACAGATCTCCGAAACGTCTGACCACTTCTAGCACCGCCGGTAACTGGTCTGCGTGCCTCAGGAATACTGTTGAATCGTCAACAAATGCAGAAAAACGATGCTGATAAGAAGTGTCACTATGCAAGGGTTGGATCCCTTCAAATCCCGTTTCCTGATTTAGAGCCAACGCTAAAGGCTCGACAGCAAGAATGAATAATAGCGGGGCTAATGGACAGCCTTGTCGAATGCCCGACTTAAGCTGTATAGGGTCTGAATATTGGTTATTAACGAGAAATTCCACAGACGTCCCCGTGTGCACCCGATTCATCAATGCAACAAACTCAGCCGAGAATCCAAATAATCGCAGTACTGAGAAAAGATATTTCCTGTCCACTGTGTCGTACGCTTTGCTAAAATCCAAAAATAAGACACCCGCACTCTCTGCAGCTGACACTTTCTTCGTAGTTTTGTATTTCTTGAATACGGCCTTCATGAGAATAACTGCTTTATCCATACGGCGGTCTGAAACAAATCCTTGTTGGGTGTCTCCTATTAAATTCCCATAAAACTTTTGTAATCGTCTAGCAATAATTTTGGCGAACAACTTGTAACTTGTTGTTAGTAGTGAGATGGGCCTGTAATCCAGAGCATTGCTGGAATCTTCTTTCTTTCGTAAAGGTACTACGGCTGCCTTCAGAAAGGAGCGAGGAGGTTCCCCCTCTTGATATACCATTGAACATATTTGTGAGGGGTTCCAAGAGCATAAAATCCTTATAGAAGTCATTACCAATTCCATCCTGCCCCGCAGCTTTTCTACGATCAATGCTTTTGATAGCCCACTCAACATCTTTTTCCATTTTCTCCGACATCAATTGAAATTCTGAAACTTTACTGTGTTATGGAATGTGCATAAACTGTCGTAAATCCTCTAATAGCTCTTGACTGCCCACATCTCTGTGGCTGCATCCCAATATCTGCTTCCACGTCGCCGCGAATATATCAGGAATGGATAGATCATCCGCAAATGATTGACCTGATGTTGCCACGATTTTCGTAACCGTCTGATCCCTTTTCCACACGGATGCCCTCTTAAAAAGCCATCTTACGTCTGCCGCCGACCTGTGCAATCGAAATCCGCGACAAATCATACGTTCTTTTTGTAAAGATTCAGAAATGGCTTGAACGATGTGCTTTCTCACCGTCGCACATTCACTCACCGTTCTTCGTAACTGATGTACTCGCTTCTTTCTGCGTCTGGCTATCGTTTTCTGCGTTTTGTACAAGATATCTCGGCACAAATCCACCCAATTGTCCCAATTTGTTGCCGCTAATGAACGTGCCGAATTTGTCGTTAATCGCTCCAAAACCGTATTTCGAATCTCCTTCCCGGAAACGGGTACGGCATTCTTCGGAACGTCATCAGATTTCGAGACACACTTGGCATTCTTCGGAACGTCATCAGATTTCGAAACACACTTGGATCTTTTAGGTAGAGACATACTTGATTATGATCAGTATATAAAGGAGTGGGCGCTACTGCCACCCATACCACCAAATTTTCCAGTCTCCCGAAACGTAAAAACGATCCAAACGACTTGCCTGGTCCCCTCGCCAATGCGTAAAGTGCTCATGCGGATCTAGGTATGACTCATCCATTGGTGAAACCATCAAAGATCGAGCGTCCTATAACTGCCACTCCGTTAATATTCTCTGCAAAGCATTACTCTCCGGCCGAGTTGAACGTGTGCCCCCTAATCTGTCTAAAACTGGATTATCAACACAATTGAAATCTCCACCAATGAAACAGTTGGTAGGTTCTCGCAGAAAAAATTGTCGTAACTCATTGAAGAAAATGTTCACGTCTTTTAGAGTCACTGAATGGCCCGTATATATTCATAATAATAGAGTCATTCCATTTTAACACCATGAATCGGTTTGACCAGTGTTCCTGCTTCCATGGTATGATTTTTAGGCCAAGGAAGGATTCAATAATATCGCGACTCCTCCACGTTTTTTCGGAAAAATGCTCCAATAAGATAGATCCCTGTGCTTACCCATCTGCCCCCATAGTAAAGCCCAATGTCGTGCCACCTCTTCACATTCTTCAGATGCTGCTTGTAGTAGGATAACCTGGGCTGGGTGCTCAGGGTATCCTCTCTTCCACACTGACATGCAAGCAAGTACATCTTTGTGCGCAAAACCACGCACATTTTGACTGAGAAATGTATGCGATAATTGTCTATGGATACCTCCATCTTTATTATTGTCCGGAACATATTACATATCATTTAACAAATGATATTTCGTATAAATATCCATAGAATTGAGCTTGAAGTAGGAGTAATTATTATACATTCTCGTTGCGGTGCCCTTAGTACTGGTCTGACCCATCGGGGCCCGTCTCCGTAAGTAGGTTGTCATCACCGTTCGACAATTGCAAAATTTGTCTTGCCTGGAAGAATTCAAACACTTCCTTCCAAGCCTCAGGTTTTCCTTTTTCGATCGCCCCAATTTTTGAGGCGTAGTCTGGACGACAACGGACAATTTCTAAATGTCGCTGGAGCAAAGTTAGAATTGTATCCGTTGGATTATAATTGACGCCAACCAATGCTGCCAAATGTTCCGCGAACACATGTGATCAAATCATCCCGGCCGCCAGTTGTAGAGCTTGTCGCAGTCTTAAAGTTGTAAAATTTGATTACCGCCGTATTGGATCTTTCGTAGCCTTGACCATTCTTGGGAACTGTTGAGTAACGCTGTGCGTTGCCCAGATCCAATCATCACCAAGAAACGATCCGATGTTCCCACGCCGCGAACCACGCTTTAGGTATGTCCGCCAGTCCTTCCCGTTTCCGAGCTTCTACCAATGCTAGCCAGCACTGTTCTCGCTAATGCTTGGTTAGTTCGACTAGCACACTTGAGTGAACTCCGCCAAGTATGTGATGAGCCCCAGGAACATCCTTAATTAAATGAAGAAGGCGATTCGATTCTGAATGCGCCGCTTTAATCCACAAAGTCTTTGTGGAGCTAACCAGCGGGAACGGTATACCCGTTTGTTCTTCCCAGTGAGGGAGTAACTTGTGCCATGGAATCTTAAACTCATCCAACGTAATTGCTTCCATCACCGTATCAGAATCACATGCTTCAAAATCATCAATCAGTTCTCTGGCTACCGGTACTAATTCCATTGGTTTTGATCCAGCCGTCTTTGTTTCTCGACGACACACCCGTTTGGAATTCGGGCTATCGTCAATCCTAGATTTCACTGTTTCTTGGGAAATCTGTGATGCATCCGATGGTTTATACTCCAATCCGGATGTTGAACCATCTGAGATCAATAGGCATTCCTGTTCCGGCTGAAAGTCCTTCCAAACCTTTGAGATCCATTAATTGAGTATCGGTTCAGATATTAGGTACTTTTGGAGGTATCCCTTGCGTACCTCGAAATCCATCATGTCGGCCGCCAACAACTGCTCCTGTTCCGGTAATAACAATTTTTTCACCGTATCCGTCAAAAAGTGTAAAAGTTCACACATCCTGGGGTCCTTCGTCATAATGATCTCCGTGATTTCACACTTGAGACCATGGTGGATCGTTGGTCCTTCCAATCTGCGTATCAAGTCGTCGAAATTCCCGTCCCAATCGTCTGGATCCCATGGAGATTGGTTGCAATACGTAGAGATCGAGTCTTCGCTGCTATTTGACGATGTCCGTTGAGTAACTAGTCGCTGCAGTTGCTCCAGACGAATAGGTTTTGTCATTTGAATCCGAAGCTGGATGCTTGTCATCTTCATAATCCTCATCATCACTGCTGTTGTCCATATTGACATCCTCCTCTTGATGTCCTCTAATCCCAGTTAAAATTGCTGAATAGTGTTGTCCGCCGAATCATAAAATTAGGGGCCGCTTACTTTCTCTTGTTTCTAAGTCCGTCGACGTTAGATATCTCCTTATTTTTGCGTAAAAATCCGTTATCATCATGGGGGATTCTCCACTCATTTGATAAGTCTTCGCCCCAAATCGCCTAGTCTCAGGAGTGAAGTATAAAACCCCAGGTGCTTTGACTCCAGGTGGGTGACTAATAACGAATATATCCCTTTGAAGTACTGTACTCACCGTCATGAGAGTATCATTGATTCCCCAAACATTTCTCGGAATGTTTTCCATGACCCCAGACCCACTTTCCGAAAATTCCAGTAAGTAATCGAGAAATAATCGCTTAGATTCCTTAGGAGATATCCTAGGATACCCCCTTCCCAGTTCAATAAGCGTAGGTTTCCTCCCGCCTGATGGGAACTTGACATCAAAGTCCATCCGCGCACGCGCCAGGCACCCTTCTTTTAGTTTCGTAGTCATTTCCTCCAGCAGTGGAGCATTATCTATCAATCTGGCCGAACACGCTAATGCTTGGCACACAGCAAACATCTGACAGTTGCCAGTAGCCGGCGTCGACACAGAATGGAGATCCAGTAATCGTAACACTTCCGGATTGTCGACAATTCTGCCTGTCCCGCCATCTCTCAGTGCATGGCAACGGAAGGCTTAATCGGTCCTTCCGCTCGCTCCATCTGGCCCAATACTGTAGTCAAATACGTTTTCACTTTGCCTTCCATCATGAGCAAAGTGCTAGGTTTCTGGTTATATAGTGTATCCAGTTTACCCGACGACGATACAGTCCTTTTGCTCGCTGTCTCCGATTTTATACCCTGTGCTGCTTTCCTTCCTGAAGGCAGAAATTCCGAGCTCAAAAAGTTTGGACAAGAGCGAGGGGCACGCGGAAAAGGGACAGAGGAAAAGCGCAAAACCCTGCCACAAGTGCCGCCTGGCTCACGAAATAACAGAGTGGAAATTTTTAAAAAAATTGAGACTAGGAGGCCGGGTTGAAAATTTACGAAGACCCACATGCCAGCTGCACATGAGAAAGGAAACAAAGCTACATTTCTACGGCGATTGTCGAAGAAATAGATGGTGATACATCATCCAAAGAAAAAACAGGTTGAGAACCCGGAGGATGAAGCAAAATCTGTTGAGAAGAAGCAAATCTACTGTTTGCATTCGCAGTTTTTGGTTTAAACGAATCTCACGCTGAGAACTCTGCGTCCCAACTAATTACAGGCATGAACATGACAGCAAGAACGGCGAACAGTGGAAAATAGCTTAAAAATCTAAAATCAAGTCCCTGGAAGGGGCTGGTACGTGGATTTAAGCAGAGTGGGTGAAAAAATCCACCGCCTACTAAGTGGGTCTATAAATTAAATTAAAGACAGACGGAACAATTGAGCGCTACAAAGCGCGCCTGGTTGCCCGGAATGATAGGCATGCTGTCTGGGAAGATTATCTAATGACGGTTTTGACTGTCATGGAAACAATTAGCATGAAAGTTATCCTAGTGATGTCACAAATCTGGAACACACCAGCGAGACATGGAGACGTCCCTAGCGCATACCCTAAAGCGGCGACCGAGAACGATTACGATATGCTTCGAAGTACATCTTTAGATCCCACAAGACATGGAAAAATCATGAGAGCAAATGAAAAAAATTGGAGTGACAGCACAAATGATCTGGTCTTATAACTGAAAAGGAATTTTGACGGACTTAAACAAGCGGAAAGGTTGTGGTACGAACTATTGCAAAAGATTATGCTGGAAATGGGTCTTCCTCAGTGTCTGACATGTGTATTTTCGTACGTACCGATCAAGGCGCAGCGGTTCTAGTTGGAGTGTATGTTGATGACCTGAAATATGGGAAAGACTGGTTGACATAATTTTCCATGACATGCAAACACTGGAATTGAAAATTTTAGAAAATTTGAGAAGTTTTTGGGCATCCCAATTAAGGAATTCAATTCACTTGTTGGAAGATATCGAAGTGCACACATCCAGACACATCGTTTGCACTGAACCGTGTGACAAGGCACATACTTTACTGGGTCTTAAGATGGCCAAGAGAAGTGTTCGATACCTGAAAGGCACAAGATAATTGAAATTGCTACTTAAGCATGGCGACGACTCGCCTATGCCTGTCCGAATCAGAAGCTACACCGACACGATTTGTGGCCGATAAAGTTGATCAAAAATGCGTTAGCGCGGTGGTAAATGGCATAGGGGTTGGATGGAACTGCAAAAACGCAGGTTTCAGTGGCGTTGTCAACCGCTGAAGCGGAGTTCGTGATAGCTGAAATCGGCGGGAGAGAAGCTATCGGAATAAAAGAATTATCCAAAGAATTTGGTTTGAAGACGAAAGCGCCGATTGTGTTAAAAACTGACAATCAGACTGCTATCAGGAAACAACAGATGAAGCAAGCGCCGCAAGTGCTAAACACGTTGATGTCAAGTTGAAATTCCTGAAAGACTATGCAAAGAATGGCAAGGTGTTACCTGATCATGTGGCAAGTCACGATATGGTTAAAAACTTAGTGGCTAAGACATTGAGTGGGTCAACAGTGGATGAACTGCGGACAAGATTGGTTGGATGTGAAGAACGTGATGATTTCTAGGAATGATTGCAAACGTTTGTATTGATGCATTAAGAGTTTCGAATTGCGTGTGTGTGGATAAAGTCTGCGGTAACTTGGAGGAGTGTTGAAATTTCAAGGCGTCTCGTTATTAAAGCTACAAAATGAAATGTCATGTTATGCAAAGTAACGGTGGAAATTTAAGCACATTTTTCAAATAAGAAATTTTAGGTTAAGATTTTTTAATTTTTATAATACACTTTCCTTTTTTATTGGGCACTAGTCAAATCAACGCTTCAGACTCAGCATTTCCTCGTTACGTTTTGTTTCTTGGTACTAGCACATCAAATAATAGCGCGCACAAACCTAAGCACTAATCGGTTTAGATGGGTCGGATTTTCCTGCAGTCTGACCGTAGGCTAACTAAGGTTAGTTACGCGTGTCTCGATATGAGAGTCAATCGTCTGACTCAGGATGACTTTTTCGGATCGCTAGGATTATTCCTAAATTAAGTTAAGGTATTAGTGGTTCTCACGAACCAAAGTACCGTATAACATCTGTCATATCATACAAATTGTTATAACCAACACAAACTCACAGCCAATCACAGTCGATCAGTTTTTGGTAAGGGATACAAAAAGTCAATGTGACACATTTGAGTGGACACCACGCAATTGTCAAATCGATGGCGCGCGGACAAATGAAACACAGTGAAAAAAGGAGGCCACAGACCACCTACTTATTAACGATCTAGGAGGGATGGCAGTGTAAACCCCTTTCTGATCATCGTGGTGACCTTCAAATTGCCCAGATTTGTCGTTTTGTCCGAAATCTATTGCCCAATTTCTTATTTAAACCTTTGAAAAACATTCCAAAACAAATCATCAGCATGTGCAGGCATTTATTGTTCCCGTGTGTGTCGGATAAGACAGATGGTATACGGTATAATGGAGAATGGAGAAATAATAGTGGTTCTCACGAACCAAAGTATAATGGAGAATGGAGAAATAATGGATTGTCATTGGTCAGATCCATCATGCATCCTACCTCATCCTTCTCGATCTGTCATCCAAAAATAAAAGAGGAGGCTGGAGAAATGCAGTAGGTTGGCATGTGATTCGCCAAAAAGACTGAAGAAGAATGCTCGTAATTGGCTGTTATTCCTGAGTAGAATGAGCTATTTGTAGTCTTTTCTTTTAAACTGTGGTCGGCACACACAAATACTAGCTGAGAGATAACAAATAAAAGGAAAAAGTCGCTAGATGGAATAGAATCACAGAATGTTTAAGATGCGAGTTGTGTCTTAAACGTTTACTCACTCCTGTATACATTATTCACTATAAAGTTATATTGTGATTTAACTTTTGGAGAATGAAATAAGCCAGTTCGAGGTCCTCACGACCGGTACAGGGAGGAGGAATTTTCATTGGTCAACTCCATCACTTAACCTTCCATTCTACCTCTTTTCGTGAGAACCACTACTGTATTATACAGACGTACATGTATTATACAGCATTTAAAATACATACGTATTTAACGTATTTTTTTTTCGTGCTAGATAGACAGGAATTGACTGTAAGGTTTGAAGTGTAAACCC
>MIQA02004445.1:0-17864 GCA_001887855.2 Sclerospora graminicola | reverse complement strand
TGTGCGTTGAGGGTGAGGTTCGATCACCTAACCAAACCCGTCGGGGGTCTTCCGGTAAGCCAAAATGCGTCTAAGCGTGTCTTAACCGGGAATTAAGTTGAGCAAGTAGTTAACCCTGTGCTCCCACTGAGCACAGGTGGCGGAGCGACTCTTTGCTTAGGGGGAAATTCAAACCTGTTTTTATATATGGAATGTCCTATACCTAGTGTACCATACACCAACTCATGTGCCTGATTTATACTTCGACCCTACCCATCTTGGCTGCACCTTCAAACTGATCTGTACCACTTCTGCCCTGATCACGGTCGGACTTCTATAACGATCTTCAACCATCCCGATCTTCCGATAAACAACTTGGTAAACACTTGAGATCTGCCCCTCGGACACTTGTTCACTTCATATCCAGCCCGGCTTAACTGAGAACTTCACCTGCCTTTGCGTCTGGACGCCGGTTTGGGGCTGATCAGCCCCGATCGTGATCGGCATAGCGATCAGCCGAGTGATCGGGTAGTGATCAGGGCGATCAGCCCTAGATCACTTCGGAAACTCTCTGGGTCACCATCACGACGACTTTGTTCGCCCGCTCAGCCATACTCCTGACCTTCATCTCCTGTCGGGGTAACCATATCGCACCGATTTCAGCCGATCGGGCCTGATCGGGCCTTCTCACGTCATCCTTGGACAAATCCATCGGTCATCATCACTTGCCTTGACTTGACATTACTTGCACGACTCGCCATTCTACATGCCCCATTCTATTCCACATCTGATCTTCGTATTTTGGGGCATAATCAGTTGGCTTGGCCGATCGGGCCGGAACTTCGTATCAAATTCACCTTCAACATCTGCACTGTTCATAGTTCGGCCCGATAACTGTCTCTGATGTGCCACGTCACCATTGCTGCGGTATCTTGACTTGTCTCTGCCGATCTTGTCGTACATCCACGTGAACCCACTTAATAGACGTTATCCCGATCGCGATCGTGATCATCGCTGTTCCGTTAGTGTCTGGGACCGGGCGTAGTAACTGTGCTTGGCTTATTCCTTCATATCATGAGCACCCGTTGTCAACTACCTTTTCGTCGTATGCTCGATCAGCCTGTCCCACCCATCAACTGTCTCATCCGGATGGGTGTTCCATCGTCACCAATCAACGGCCATGTGTGGTCCACCTCATTCTCAACATTTTTCCAGATCGCTTTACCACAGCCGCCCCTGAGCCCAACTGCAGACGACTGCAGTTCGACTCATTCATTTCCAAATTTCCCTTTTGGCGACTACCCATGGCTGACTCGAGACGATTTTCCCATCATTTTCCGGCTTCTTCGGCTGCCCCTTCGATCACTGACTCACCTCCCAGTTCAAGTTCAGCTGATCCAGCAACCCCCCTGATCACGACCGAGGCCACGATCACGACCAGCCTCATCAATCTCACGACGACCCTGACTTCGTATCGTCCGCCTTGGAGTTTTCCCGCTCGGCCTTCTTCGGATCGCCCTGTCAGTTACTTGGAGCAGCTAGCTCGTCTAGTGGAGGGATCTGGTCCAATCACGCTGGGGTCCATGGAAACTAGCCGATTACGGTTGGAACTCCGAAGCGCAATTCCCGAGTTGGTTTCCCTATATGATACCAATCGGGCGCTTAATGCCGAGTTGTTCGACCGTCGGGTCGTCATCGATACCCTGGAACGTGATTCTGCCGATCTGTGGCTAGCCGGCTGTCGACTTTACGATTAGATCGCGACAGACTTGATCAAGATTTGCAAGACATGACAAGCCGCGTCCAGAGTCTGACAATGGAGTGTGATCAGCTGTCTGCTGACCTCGCTGCTCTGCGCATCTCCAAGCCTTCGGATACCGTCGCTTCTCTACAGTCGATGATTCGTTCGCTGTCTGTTACTGTTCGCAATCAAGGTATGTTCGTCCCATTTGTTTCTTCTGAGATCTGTATATGACTTTCCCTGTTTGCTTCCAGACGAACGCATCGAGGCGATGAAGAGTTCAATGGTCGAGATGGTGGGTCATTTGCAACAGCTCGATGACCACCGTCTCGACCATGAT
The DNA here is from genome assembly GCA_001887855.2 of Sclerospora graminicola. Classification (NCBI taxonomy): domain Eukaryota; phylum Oomycota; class Peronosporomycetes; order Peronosporales; family Peronosporaceae; genus Sclerospora; species Sclerospora graminicola. The sequence continues at coordinate 15,804 of MIQA02004445.1, read as the reverse complement.
CAGCTGCTTCGTGACAAGATTCGTACTGCTGAGGACGTGGAGCGTCTGGAAGTCGAGATGTGCTACTCAGATGAGCAGGTCCAGCTCCTGGTGAAGCAGCTTTCCGATTCAGGCCTCGGCCGCGCCAACATACAGAAAAGGTTGTGCGAGAGTCGGAAAGAAGCTGAAGATTGTCGGCGCGAGCTTAATCTTGCTCGGGTTAAACTTGAAACCCTTGAGCTCGATGATCGCGCCTGGATCCAACGTAACGCCAATTTGAGGAAGATTGCGGTCCAGACCATGGACAGGTGGACCGACCCGAACACCGATTCGGGGTCCCTTCGGACGGCTTTGCAACGATTTCCTGAGATGGTCAGCTCTCTTGCTCCGTCTGGGACACCGTCGCAACCTCCCGAGTCTGCCCCGCCATCGCCCACGTTCTCCGTCGCTTCCTCGCCGACCCATGGTGCTGATCAGCCCGTGATCAGCACTGCAGCGGCTTCTGCGTCTACTCCATCCCGTTTACCGCTAGCCTCGAGATCAGTCTCCTCGATCTTGAGTTCTGCGAAGCGTAAACGGGCAAGCTCATCGAAGAAGAAGGTGGCTCCCGCCAAACGCTCTCGTCTTATTGTTGACTCGGACGACGAGTCGACCGATCTGGACGAAAGGACGCTATCTGCTCTAGCCCGATCACGCAGTGCTGATCGTCGAGTTCCAGTGGCGACCCCTTCGGGCGTAACTTCGCTGACCCGGGCCGTCGCTTTACTTGACTCCGATGGCGAGGACGAAGATGATCTTGAGGAGAGGCAACCGGCTTCGGCTGTTCCCAGCATTCCTCCACCCGCAAATACGACGCTGACCACCCGACCGCCCAACTTCACGGGCGTCTTCATTCCAGCAAGCAAGTCGTCGATCGAGCAGGACGACTATAGCTATGATCCGAATCAACGGTTCATGGATCTATACGTCGTTATGCAGGGCAAACCGTCGCCTGCTCACATGGCGACTCAACGACCCTGGAGTGCCGATCAAGTATGGGATCTGACGCCTCTGGTTCTTTCGGTGAGGCGCAAACTCGTCCCTCGCTTGTGGTCCCGACCGCCAGGATGGATCTTTCCAATTAGGTCGTCGGCGCCCAAGGACACACAATGGCAACCGATTGTGCTGACCAGGGGGGCCATCGAGCTTCTGATCGATTCAGAACCTTGGGATGTCCTCATGACGCCTTTGCCCGGGTTGAAATTTTCCAATCGCCCCTGGTTTGTCGATCTGCAAGGACGTCTGGCCCTGTATTATCAAGAGCATGTTCAAGCGATATGGGAGGCGACCCACCATTTTCCGATCACGACGGCGATGTGTAAGGACGCGTGGCTTGAGCATTTTTATCATGCTCGCAAGCGCCGACGCACCAAAGCCGGGGCTGCCTGGGCTGCGATCTGCGACCATGTGGTCAATGGGATTCAACGCGGCGAGTGCGACCTGGACGTTTTCTTGTTTCCTGCCGTGCTGCACCTGCCTGTTCGCCGGGCGGGAGCGCGAGGCATCAAGGCAGACGGCGGGGAGTGGTATCCTGGTTATGGACACCCGACTTCGATCGGCACGTTGCGTGATGCCTTGATCTTTGCCGATCACAAAGAGCCCTGGCGAAACCAATACCGATCAAGCCCCATGGATCATCCGGCGTTTACGGTTTCTCGTCTGCGCACGAAGTATGGCCCGTGATTGTCGTGATAACCAGCTTCCGTTTCGTTCTTTCCATAATCATTAATATATCACGACACCTTCTTGATAACTTTCACGTTCCATATCCACACTTCATATCCAGGTCCCAATATTGTCTCCATCTTGAATATCGATCGCTCACATGTATGCAAATGTAGTCCTCGTGCATTATATATATATCCATTGACTCTGAACCAGTTCAACCGCCTTGATCTCCACCTGTTCGACCATTACCTTTGGCTGATCTGTCACAATGTGTCAACCAAGACTACTAAGACTCCTGGTTGCCCTCTTCGTGGGTTTGCATTACTCCAAATCGATTTCGTCTCACTCGATCACGTTCAAACTCTCTTAGTAGAGATCCACAGTTCAGATCCTGTTCATCTACCCACTCGGGATCGTCATAACCTTTCCACTGAACCAAGTAATCACGATGGGTTCGACCAAATCGGGTCCTCTTGCCTGATCGGGTATCCAAAAAAATTTCCACTTCAAATTCGTTTTGGTCCAATGTTCTTTCCCAACTGTCTTCGGGCAAGAGAACTTCGTCGAAGTCAAACCTTGGCTGATCATCGGATGACAACCTGGTTTTTGGGCGATCGGGGTATTCTCGGACCAGCTTCAGCTTCGACAAGTGGACGATCGGGAAAACTCCGTAATCGGTACCAGCAGTGATCAAGCGGGCGGCGTTATCGCCGATCAGTTCGGATATACGGAATGGTCCATGCCACAGGTGTGCTAACTTCCTGGCATATCCTTCTTTCACGCGATCCAGGTAAAGCCAGACCCTTGATCCCGGTTTGATATTACGTGAATCGGCTTGATCATTATTCCGATCAGCTCTTTCTTGGATCGCCCTCCGCAGTCGTTCGTTCACTTGTTCCCGCGCATGTTGGTAATGGCGCTGGAGTCCCATACGCCATCGACGAGCTTCGCGATCTCGACCTCGGGTACATCCAACAGGAATCACCGACTCGATGGTAGATCGGGGGTCCCAACCATACGCCAAGTAAAACGGAGTATCTCCCCTGATCCGATCGAAAGAGGAGTTCAACGCAAACACCAGCCTCTCTGCATACTCATCCCAGTCTTGTTGAGCGGAATCCGCGACATACATCTTGATAGCTCTGGTTAGCGTCTGTACCATGCGTTCGGCCTTACCGTTCGCTTGCGGACGGTAGGCCATGGTCGCGCTCTGTTTCTGACCAAGCATCTGATTGAATGATCGGAAAACTTCGGCCATGAAACCTGGTTCCCGATCATGCCTGATCACCTCACTAGCTCCAAACCGCCTAAAGACACATTCTTCATAACTGCAAGCGACTTGTTGGGCTGTTCGGGTAGATCCCGCTTTCGCGATCACCAATCCCGTGAGCAGATCAGTCCAGATCAGCAACTCTGTATTGCCCTTGAACGATTTTGGCAGGGACGGTATGTGATCCATCGCTATCACTTGGAAAGGGTAGGTCGCCTGGATATTTCCAGGTGATCTACCCCGGATGTTCGGCATACCCTTCCCGGTTTCGCAATCCGTGCATGTTCCGACAAACTTTTGGACACTTCGATATAAGCCTCTCCAGTGAAAATGTTTGCGAACCCTGTGGTACGTCCGACCTACGCCCTGGTGACCACCCTCTAAACTGACGTGATAATGATGTAAGATATCAGCTTGTAAAGTCTCCGGGATCACGAGCCTGGCTGATCGGTCCAGATCTGCATCGGCCTGATCAGCTTGAACATAGTAAAACAATAAATCGTTTTCGTCGATCTCATAGTTTGACGCGATCTTAGCACAATCTTTTGCTTCACCCTGGCTCAACTTCTCCAGATCTCCATTCAGAAACGCCTTCAAATCAACGATCCATTTTTCTTCGTCTTGTGCCTTGAGAATTCTTTCGATCCGCATCTCCTGTACTATTTCTTCTGTTAGGCTTTCTCGAGAGAGTGACCTGTTAGGTGGTGATCTGGCTCGTGATCTCGTCATGATCGAGACCTGGGCTGCTTCCTGTTTATCTTCCGCATGAATCAGCTCGGGCAGCCTATTGATCTCCACCAATTCCTCCAGCAATGCCTTGTCAGTAACTATCGATCCGGTCTGATCACGCATGGCCATAGTGGCTAGATGATCTGCACTCCGATTCTAATCACGTTTCACATGTAAAAGATCATGACTTGGCCATCCACGTAGAGCTTTCATAACGCGATTGTTCAGCAACTTCAAACGCGGTGCTTTGCAATCGATCTTTCCGGTGATCTGCCGAATTACCAGGTTTGAATCTCCGCATATGATTACTCTTCCGATCTTTTGCTCTTGCAAGAGATCCAAACCTTGCAGCAGACCGCGATATTCGGCTTCATTGACCGTGATACCCGGAGTATAGTCTAAACCAGCAGATATAACAGTCCATTCTAGCAATTTCCACAACAACGCGCTATACGCCCCACGCCTTTCTTCACACTCGCTGATCCGTCCAAACTTACAACGATCAGACTTTCCTCCGAGCCGACGATTGGTTGGGGTATAATGTTTGATTTTCTTGGTTGTTTTCGAGGCGCGACCTCGACCAGGGCTTCATCGACTTCTGATCGGGGTGTGATACTGGCTGCTAGCATACCGAGAATTACTTCTTCACCCTTGGTGCATTTGATGATCTCTAAGGTCCACTGAGATAACAGCGCTGTCCATCGCCCCAGTCTTTCGTCCAACCCGTTCGCAGACAAAAATTCCAAGCCAAACTAGATCGCCTGGACAATACCTTAATCGATCTAGTTACCAGCATAGAGTAACAAACATCCAATACACGTAGGATGCTAGCACTTCTTTATCCACAATATAGTTAACTTCGTTCGGTTTGAATGTTCAGCTTGTGAACGTCACCGGGCAATAAATTCCGTCGTGATCTTGGACCAGTGTGGCCGATATTGCCCATTTGCTGGCGTATAGAATCACCACAGGAATCTTCTCCGGATCGAAATGTTTCAGTATCGGCGTCGAGATCATCTTCGCTTTCAACATACTGAAAGCTACCATAGCTCGCTTCATATGGTTTTCTGACCCTGGCACAGTTCGATCGATCAGTGATCCTGTCTTGAGATTCGATTCGGTAACTTCGGTTTCGCGATCAGTCTCACTTAGTGATCTTCCCACTCGATCACGTTCTCGTAGCCCATGATAATCCACTTCCTTCAGTTCATATAGTATAGCGGCGTAAATTGAGAAGTCTTCGATAAACCGGCTATAGTAATTCAGAGATCCGAGAAAGGACTGCATAGCCTTCAGTGATCGGGGAAAAGGTAGGTTGCTGAGAGCAGCCAGATCTTTCGGGTTTGCTTCCAAGCCTTGGATCGACACGTTATGGCCGAGGTAGGCGACCTTGGGTTGGCCCCAGAAGCTCTTGACTACACTGATCGATAAATTTCAGCGTTCGCAGGTGTCAGGAGTCGTTCGACCTTATCGCATAGCATATCCTATGATGTTGCTGTGATCAAGATGTCATCTATATATGATCGCCTTCCCAACACTGATCGGCCTTGATCTTGGTCTGGTTCGCCCTTCGTAAACACATCATGTAGATCGGTGGCTTCTCGATCAGCACTGATCTGGAAATATCCATAGAGAGCATTGTCAATCAGTCTCTGATAGATCTGTGGGGCGTTCTTTAATCCAAACGGCATCCGATTCCATTCGAAAAGTCCGAAAGGTGTAACGAAAGCTGAGATCTCTCGAGCATGATCAGTCATCGAAACCACCCAGAAATCACTAGCCATATCCAGCGAACAAAACCATAAAGCTTTATCCAGATCTTCTAATAAATCATTGATCAGGGGCATCGGATAGACCATCAACTTCGTGAGGCGATTCACTATTCTATAGTCGATACATAATCGAATATCGACCCCGTTCTTTTTTATCACAATCACAATCGGTGACGCCCACTGTGATGTTGAAAGACGGATGGTTTTTGTACTCAACAAGCCCTTGATCAAATCGGATAACTTTTCCCGGTATTGTGGCACGACTTTGCGACAACGTTGAGCGATCGGTATCGCTTTTCCATCGTCAATATCACAAACAGCTCCGTACGGGTAGGGCGTTACCCTTCCCAATCAATAAGCGGCGCCTTTTCCAGATGATCTTCTTTAGCTGGTCGATCTGCTCGGGAGTGTTCACTTCGGGATCTCCGACCTGTAGATCCTCCATGGTGACATCTGGTATATTGGACGATACTTCCGGCAAAACGGCCATCTGCTTCTCGATACCTTCGATGTACTGATCACCACCTTCATGTATACACACTTGTTCGTCTACCAGATCTACCTTCTCCGGTTCGGCATTATCTTGGGTCGCCCCTTGTGAGTCATCCAACTGGTGATCTACTTCGGGTTCATATTCATCTGTAGCAACTTCGGCAGATTCATCCTCCTTTTTCTTCTCAAGATCGTTCCTGAACTCCTCGCCATCATTTTCGCTCTCTGGATCCGCTGTCTTCGGTGAGCCGGGTCTAATAATATTTAATATTTGTGGACCTTTTTGACCCGGCTTTCCTCTATCGCTTTGATCGGCGTTCTCCTGATCAGCAGCTGGGTCGGCGTAAAATATTCCGGCTTCTCGATCATAGGTGAGGTATCTTCATCCGCTAAGTCTTTGTCACTAATCAGGTCTGTGGTGGCTTGATAAGCCAGATTCTGCCATTCAATATATCTTCGTGATCCGACTGAGATATACCCAATCTGTCGAGGTACCTTCCCTTCGGGTAGCCACATCCCTAAGATCATGTCTTCGTGAGCGATCAGCGGCTGATCGGATATATTCGTAACCCTGATGTAACTTGATCTGCCGATACCCTTAACGAACGTTGGTACCCATCGTTCACCACGGGTTAGCCGCAATTTCTGTTGCCGATCGCTCGGCCGAATCATCCCGTCAACCGAATAACTGTATCTGCACTCATCCGGCAGAGTTAGGGTTCCATGAGACAGGTCGAGCCGTATGCCGGCTGGTACCATGAAATCCATTCCCAATATCGCGTCTTGACCGGCTAGCCGGCCAGCCCAAGCGTTGAAATAGTAGACCAGGGAACCTGCCAGAGTGATTTTACCGCGTGATCGCCCTTCCGTCATATAGGAACTTTCGCCGATCCCAACACATTCTTGCCTCTGGGTACTGTCTATACGTCATCCCACCTTACGAGCAAAGGCGGAGTCGATGATCGAGACTTCTGCTCCAGAGTCAAATAGAATAGTGGCTTTTTCGTTGTTAATCTTCCCATTAGCTTTTGCTTGTTTAAACCACTTGTCGGGAGAGTGATACTTCCAGTATCCTCGGGACTCGCCGGGCAGTAGATCCAACTCCATGATCACGTCCGAACGGGAATATTCATCCACTCTGAGACTGTGAATCGGACATCGATCGATGCAATTTGAATTAGAACATGTATTGTCGGTTATCTCCTTTTCCTCAAACTTATCTCCGCTACCGACATATGCATAAATGCAGAACGTAGATCGCTCGGCTCGAACCAGATTCCAACCTGGCGAGCGATCTAGTTTAACATCTTCTCAACATCTGGTGGAAGCATACCAGCATGTTTAGTCGGCACATACCACTTGCGCATCAGATTAAAAATTCTTCAATAGGGCAGGCGCCGGCGTCATGAAGCTTCCCACAGGTCTTGCACACGAAAAAACAATGATCAGAAGGGTGACCTTTACGATCACATTTTCCACACGTAATTCTTTTCCAACAATCACAATCTCCATGTTTGGTCGACCCACAATGCACACATTTCTTACGAGATCGGTCCTGATCAGGTTGAATACCACCAGGTTTCCGTCCGTCCATGCCATTAGTCGATGATCTCGGGCGATACATTGGTTCCGTCGTAAAGACATGACGGTACTGTTCTTCGTCCGAGCTCAGACTCGACTGGCCACTTTCTTCTTCAGAACCCGAACTGTCTGATTCTTTCGCGATCATTCGAATCGCTCTGGCTGGTCGGGCTGCCGGTATCTTGCCCTGATCAGGGTGTGGCTTTGACCGGTACCGGTTCGATCCTACCTCGACCTTGGGCTGCCGACTCTTGGCCCGCTGCAGCGTCCTCAGAGTCAGTTCCAGTTGTTCTGAGTCCTTTATACGGAGCAGGGTTAGCTGATCAGCCAGATCGCGATTATCCAGAGTACCAATGAAGTGTTCGACATGTTCACGGGCTATATCCGGGTGTCGTGGGTCTTTGATCGGCATTTTCGCGCGTAGACCAGCAACATTCAACCGATGTAAGTACTCGATCGGCGTCTCGTCGGATCTTTTCTTCATGTGGTAGTACTGTCTAGCGACAGACACCCCCGAGTTGCAATACTGTTCTTCAAACTCTTCACACAAACGAGGCCACTTCAAACGCACTTCTCGGCTCAGCTGCTTAAGCCAGTTCTTGGCCGGACCTTTCATTAGATCAGCGAAGATCAGACATCTTTCACCTTCCGGTATCTTGTCTCTCAAAAAGGCTGATTTAGTCCGACTCAACCAAGCTCTAGCCTGATCATCATCCATATCCTTGCCGGTGAAATCTTTTAATTCCGAGATCGCCGACATTCGCACTCGAGTGATCGTTCCGGAATCACTGTCAAATGCCTGCGCGGAGGCCATATTTGCCCTACGAGGCATCTCCATATCCAAACCATCCGGATCAAAATGTTGACTGATCTCTCCCTCTGATTCCATTGCCACAACACTACGTGGAGGTGATCTATGGAGTCGATCTTGGTGACGGATCTGGCATATTGATCGAACGATTCCGGCTGATCGAACTGATTCCATATCCACATCCACGGTTTTCTTGACCGGTTTCTCAGTGGATTGATTCATGTTTGGTGTCGGTCGCCGTGGTTGTCCTTGCCCAGGTGTGTACTGAGGTAATTCGTATGTTCACCTACAAATCGATTCATCATAGTCGCGAACATGGTTCTCATTTGCTCTGGGACTTCTGGTATGTTGGTAGGGTTACTGTTGGGAGTCGGATCGTTCTGTGCAACTTCTTGAGCATCTTTAAAACTGTCATCTGATCCGACTCGACCAGGTTCGGGCTTCCTTTTCCTGCTCTGCGACTCGATCTTGGGGTGAATTTGCTTGATCCCTTTCGGGCCCAACGTCATACGAGTTACTCCAACCGAGGAGTTGGTGGAGTCCGCTCCAGACTGTGATGGCGATTGATATATTGACTCAATATCCATAGGATATTCCACCAACTGCGATCGGTGCGAAGGATCCGCGATCGGCGACTGGACCACGGGGTTCGCCCCGAGTAGCGAGGCAAGGTGATCATACAGCGTTGTCATAGCTTCTCTGATCGTCCCTTGGTCTAGATCGAACAGCATATTCGCGTCGAACGCACCAGTAGTGAAACCAACTTCGTCGATCTGCGCCAAGAGGTTCCTGATCAGGTCGAGTTGACTGCCTGTGATAACCGGCCTGGTCGCCCGACCTTCAAGCTTCCCGATGATCTTGGGTTTTATGATCTTCATCACTCGGTTGGTAGCTAGGAACTTGTGAAACTCTCGAAGCTAGAACAGTCGTTCCACATCTTGAACAGTGGTTTTCTCGGCTGGTTCGGTCTTCTCTTCGTCTTCTTCGAAGATCTTCGGTTTTGGTTTCGCATATTTTTAGGTGGATCACATTGATCCGCCCCCATGTTTTTTCTGTCTTTTTCCATTTTCTTCTTATGCATAGGATCGAGGTTAGCACCTCGATCCTTTCCTGGGTTATAGTTGATTTTACTATAACCCAGATCGGCCCCGATCGGGGCCTTGTGGGGGGTTGTTTCATCTTTAATTTCGACCTGGAACTCCACCAGACCAGGTCGACCATCGCTTCCTTTAGGTTTGGACAGCATCGGAGGCGATACGCCTTCCTCCAATACACCCGAAAAAGTTTCCTCCACTTTGATTTTCACATCTTTTCCATCATCAAAGGAATCACGGTGATATCCCTGGTTCGAATCCGGATACCCACTGGCCCGGACGACCAACTATCGGAGGGGGTACTCAGTTGATCCTGATCGCCGTCAGAATCAGACGAATCACCATTATGGTGACTCATCTGATCCTCCCGGTCATCTGACCGGTCGTCATGTGCGATAGGATCCATATTCAACTTCATCTCACCTTGTGTACCCGTTGATCGGGGGTGGTTACACTCACTCAGGTGGACTCGGTGACGAAAACAGTGATCTTGATCAGGTCGGAGGGGATGACCTTCTCGAGACGGGGGTGTCCTCGGGTGGAAATCTTCGCCGAAGAACGGGTTGGGGTCGATAATTAATCCGTATCTAGGCACTGATCAAGAAACTTCGTCCGATCAGGCCGGCCAATGAGAGTGAGAGACAACAAGAAATCAAGAGAACGCGATCACACCACGATCTTCCACAGTAATCCACAAACGTTATCTCCACAAACCTTTCCAATATTAAAAAAACGTGTTCCAAACACGTGCGCGTGGGGGGGGGTGAGCTTTGATCACCTAAACAAACCCGTCGGGGGCCTTCCGGTAAGCCAAAATGCGTCTAAGCGCGTCTTAACCGATTATTAAGTTGACCAAGACGGGACTAGTTAACCCTGTGCTCCCAATGACCGCGAGACGTGGCGGAGCGACTCTTTGCTTAGGGGGAAAATCAAAAACCTGTTATTATATATGCAATGTCCTATACCTAGTCTACCGTACACCACTCATGTGCCTGCCTCATTATTCGATCCTATTCGCTGGTTCGCACGGTTGCGTAGTACCACCTTACCCATCTTTGTTGCACCTTCAAACTGATCCGTACCACTTCTGACCCGATTATGGTCAAACTCTATGACGATTTTCAACCATCCTGATCTCTCGAAAAACTGCCTGGAAAACGCTCGAGATCTGCCCGTCGGACACTGTTCGCCTCATATCCAACCCAGATTAACTGAAAAATCCATCTACCATCACACCTGGAAGCCGGTTTGGGGCCGATGAGCTCCGATCATGATCAGCACAGCGATCGGCCGAGTGATCGGGCAGTGATCAGGGCGATCAGCCCCAGATCACTTCGAAACACCTTCGAGTTACCATCACAACGACTTTGCCTGCTCACTCGACCATATTCTCGACCTTCATCCCCTGTCGGGGTACCAAGATCGCACCGACTCAGCAGTTCTCGTGAAGTCGGGCCTGATCGGACCTTCTTACATCATTTCTGGACAGATCGATCGACTCTGATCGCTTGCCTTAACTTGGTATTATTCGCACGGCTCGCCACTCCGCATACCCCGTTCTATTCTGTACCTGATCTTCGTATTCTGGGGCAGAATTAGGTGGATCGGCCGATCGGGCCGGAACTTCGTATCACATCCAACTTCAACATCTGCACTGTTCATAGCTCGTCCCGATAACTATTTCTGATATGTCACTTCGCCATTGCTGCTGTATCTCCAATTTGGCTTAGCCGATCTCGTCATATACGTCCACGTGAACTCCACTTAATACGCGTTATCCCGATCGGGATCGTGACCTTCGCCGTTCCATTAGTATCCGGGACCGGGCGTAGTAACGGTAGTTGGCTTATCCCTTCACATTACGAAAGCCCGTTGTCCACCACTTTTCGTCGTATACGAGATCAGCCTGTCCCACCCATCAACTGTCTCATCTTGATGGGTGTTCCCATCGTCACCAATCAACGGTCATGTGTGGTCCACCTTATTCTCAACATTTTTTAGATCGCTTCACCACATCTACTTTCCTGTGGGTGTATCCAATTATTTTCTTCCAAAGGAGAGCGAAACGGTCCGGAAAAGTTGGTTCTTGGTCAAAAGCTATCCCATTCCCCGACGCAATTGCTGTAACGAACTGATCACGTTCCCTAATCGCAGTTCGTTTGAATAACCAACTAATATTGTTCTTGATCGATGAAGCCTTAGGTCTTTCTTCTTGAGCCGATCATTCTTGATATCTTGTGCGACAGCCGATAGCAATGGCTCTCGAGTAGTAGCATTATCCCAAATCCAGCATTTTAGTTGTCATACCTTGCGTTTCCTTCTTTGAGCCACTCTTTCCGAAGCTTGGTGTAGAATATAACTGCACTCATCCAGTAAGTTATCCCACACCCTAACGGAAATAACCCCGCCAAATACAATATAATTGTTGAATAACCTCGCTGGATGACCCTCTGAATGGGTACGTAGGACGTCGGGTCCCCCGCATGTCCCATGAGCGAGTAGGGTCTTTCAAGTGTAGAGTGACCTGTTCAGGATTGGAAAATACTGGGGGCCGATTGACGCCCACCCAACGTATTCAGGATTATCGATCCAATGATATGTAGAAGCGATCAAGGCGACACCCCTTCCAATACGTGAAATGTTCTGTAGGGTCTAAAGCGACATCTTCAAGTGATAAACTGAGCAGACTTCTTGCACCAACAAACTTTAAGTCTTTAACCAAGCGTATTAGGGCTGCACTTTTCGGTTTAATTCTTTTACGTCTACCATATCTGTCAAGCACCGGGGTATCTACAAAATTAAAATTACCAGTAACCACAAAATCCAACCGACAGGTTTGTAATACAGCATTGGGAAAAGAAAAGTTCATGTTCTTTTGGGTCACCAGAATGACCATAAACGTTCATCACGAGAAATGCGTTTAATTGTACCATCGAAATCGGTTTGATCATCGACTAGGAAGAGAATATTTAATGAACCTGACCCTATACAGGGTGGTGTAAGCCGTGTCAAGCGCGGTGCCGAAGGGGCCTCATTTCATTACACTTTTGGACCCCGACTCTATCCGACTTCGGATTTTCGTCCACGGTGGGACTCGAACCCGCAATCTCCCGGTCCCAAACATCAACTAGGAAGAAAATGTGATGATGTCCGGCCTGACACATATAGCCACTCCACCTTGCTTCTTCTCATATATACTTCAGTAAGATAATTTAACACTATCATCTTCACGTCCCCACATTCGAGCCTACATCTTACTCACGTGACCTTGTTCTATGTGAGTGATGTGCGTCTCCTATAACAGTATTAGATGGTCTTGATTATTAATCGTACCATACCGCCAGCTCTCAAACCAGTCCGTAATAACTGCTCTGTTAAATCCCCGAACATTCTATGTGCGAATTCGTAAATAGTCATGTCCATCTAGTGTTTGTGTAACGTCTTTTGTGGAGGCATACTCCATACTTTTTTAACAATAATAACTTTGAGTATGGATCAAATTCAGTGATGTAGAAGAAGGCGTGATCCATGTTGACTTTGTTGTCCGGGCTGTCGATGTCCCTAGTAAAAAATCTGGATCTGGCTACCCCAGCTGCGCCTCTTCAGAATCATGCAAAGTTCCATGTGACAATATCTTCCCTGAAGAAATGAAAGATACCATCTCTTCCCATGCGTTGTCGACCTCCTTCTCTAACACTCGTGCTTTCACAGCATAGCTGGGAATTTTTCGACTGCTTGAAAATGTCGTTGTAACAGCACAAGAATTGAATTAGTAGGTTGGAGATTTTCACCTGTCAAGGCCGCTAGTGTTCTGCATAAATGTGAGAACAGATCAGACACCTTGTTATCCGTGCTGCTTCCTTAGACGAAGAAAGCTTTGCCGATGCATTACCGCCATATTTCACTTTCCGTATGCGTATCCATTTCTGCGAACTCCCAATTATTGCAACCCGATGTCCTGGATTTGCCACTTGTTGGTATCTGTGCTCCCCAGTGTCAAACAAGTAGCTGTGATGTTACCAATACCGTTAGGCTTGCCCAGATCCACCATCCCTAACCAGCATTGTTCTCTCCAGTTCTTCGTAACCTTATACAGGACTTCTTCACTTAATATTCTTTAAAATATTGTGCGTAATGGGCAAGTCCTTAAATAAATGAAGTAAACGGTTCGCTACATATTTGACCACTTTAAACCATACTAGTTGAGATGATTGCTCAGTTGGGAGCTCAATTCCTGCCTTGATATTTCCATGAGACTTTTCCAATATTTCTCCAGTCTGCACTCACAGCCAACAGCTGTCCAGTTTCACCTTCTAAATATTGAAGCCATCTAACGCTAGTTGTACATGAGGCTGGGCCATATTAATTGTACCGTCGTTGTCCCCTTGAGGTGGGTCCATTGTCCTCTGACGGCCTGTCCTCTTTGTCCGCGTACAGTGCCGTAATTTGTCAGGTAACTCTTATGTTTCATCGTAATCTTCTTGGGAACCAGAGATCGTCGAAAGTACATACTTCGATGTGTTGTCCTGATCTCCTGCTATCAATTTTAGTTCCGGTACCGGCTGGTGGTCCCACCAAAATGTTTTTGACCACTGGTTCCGGTATCGGATAAGTTTGCATTAATGATGAATGAGTGACTGGATCTGATAAATCCGCTACTAAAATAGTTTCTTGATCATTCAACGATAGCCGTCCGACTGTGTCTGTGAGGAAGTGTAAGATCTCACTCATTCGTGGATCTTGTGTTGCATTTTAGTCCGTGATGTATTGTCGGCCCCGCTAACAGCTGGAGTGCATATTCAATGCCCCCCTCCCAGTCGCCAAGATCCCAGGGGGCTGGCTTCCATAGGTAGTGACATGACTTTCCGGTAATATCATTAATGCATTTGCTTCCCCGCTAGATACTTGTTCTTCCTTCAATATTATGTCTTCTGCCTCTTGCGTGCCTGTTTCCCCTTCATTTCCCGTATCCTTTGAACTGTTTCCTTTATCCTCGTGTGATACGCGTCCAACCTTGAATCCTCATCTCCACTACTACTACCTCCCATGTCTACGTCCGGCGATACTGCCTTGGTACGTGTTCCCCATAGTTGGGCTGAGAAGTGCGCATTCTCAAACTTTAATATCAATGGGAGTTCTGTACCATCTCCCGATTTCAGTACTTGCTCATGGTAGTCGTATAGCTTTTGGCAACACGCTTGAAATGAGATGGGATACTCCCCGCTCATCGAATAATGTTGATTTGCGTGCTTTCTCGTTAATGGTTGGATGAGTATAACTCCTGGAGAAATCACTCCCTCCGTCGGGTTTAGCACAATCATGTCCCTTTGCAACATGGTGCCTATACATGAGAGAGTGTCGTTACTCCCCCTGCTGTGTGATCGACATATCTAGACTGGGATTAGAGCTGCTCGTTGCCAATTCCGTTAAATATCTCTTGAATTCTAGTTCAGACTCTTAAGCCGAAATTCTTGGGTACCCTCGCCCCCGACCATGCAATATCGGCTACCGGATTCCATGAGGAAATTTTATCTCAAAATCCATGGAAGACCTTAGAAAACATCATTTTTTAATCACAAGAGTTTCCAATTGTTTCCAGTCCTCTTCCTCAAATTGTTCTACTACCAGTGCCTGGCAGACAGCATAAATCTGGCAGCTAGCAGTTGCTGGCGTCATCACATCCCGTACCCTCAGTTAGCCGTTTATCAATGACATGTTTTTACCCTCTGCTAATCGTCAATCCAATATACCGTCCCCTATGGACACTGACCCTTTAACCTTCGTTATCCTGTCGAAAAAAAGGTCTACATTTTTCTTGATCTGACCCTCTTGGACGAGTAAGTCAGTAATCTTATGTTTGCTTGGAGTATGCTGTTGGCCAGTTTTATCTGGGCGTGGCTTTTTTCGACGAGTCGTCCCTTTGTTTTGCGATGAAGCGATGAATGGAGACTGCTCCTCTGAAGAGGTTGTGTCAGTCTCGTGTGTAGTAGCTTCAGAACTCGATTTCCGAGTGGATTGTCCGATGGTTACGCGACGGAGTTCTTGTTTTGGGCTGGAATTAAAGTTTGCCCTTTCGGTTCAGGATGTGAGTGTTGTGTACTGGTATTCCCGTTTTTCTTCGAAGACACTAGCACCCAATCCCCATTTGACTTCTCTTCTTTTTGCAATGATGTCCTTGATACGTCTTTTACCTCCTCCAGCCTGTCCGAAGTACCTGTTGTCTGCTGCGGATTTCCATTCTGCGTCTCCTTCTGGTTACTGTTATGCTCTGAATGTGAAGATTCGTTTACCTGGACGTCTTCAGTAGGTGTATCTTCGTCTTGGTTTTCCGTTCTCTCTTGTTGTTGTTGTAGATGCTACTCAACTTGG
>MIQA02004443.1:4282-15972 GCA_001887855.2 Sclerospora graminicola | reverse complement strand
AACCAAGAGCCGTTTTGAGCTCACGAACGTTGATCGTGAGCTGGAGCTCACTTGATCCGTTCAAGGCGTACGGTTAAATTTTTTGTCTCCTCCGTGTCTGCGGGCGGTTCAGTGCGTCTCATCTCGTCGATGTGACGCAGCTGGCGAAACGTAGCGGTATCCGGTAAATTCACTGCAGTGCCATCGGGTTGACGCGCATGAGTTAGAACGAGGTGTGTGCGCGCGATCTCACCAAGCTGGATAGATGGGTTCGACAAGAGAAAATTGTTTACTGCCTCGGCGGAATTGACCAGACGCGAGCGCGTGGCACGGCGTAAACCGGACATCACAGTTTCTTCTCGAGCTACAAAGACAAACAACTCACATATAAACGGGCCTGTACTCTTTTTTCGCCGCGCGTAGTTCGCTTGCGCAACCCGCAGCCTAGCCTGCGGGTTGCGGGCTGGTTTGCGGGCTGTTTGGGTTCTTCTGGTAGGATATTATCTCCTCCACGTTTACTTACATCCGTCTACACGAGGTGACGGCATGGGAAGCTACTCAAAGTTTGAGGTGAAAAGTGCGAGGGTGGATGAAGAATATAAAGGTTATACTAATCATAGATTGACCTAAATGTGCGTTGCAGCATCGACTCTGTGGTGAAGACATCGAAGACCGACAATGTGGATGGCAAGCGAATAAAGCTTAATAATGGACAAAACAAGATCACGATTAAAGTCTGTGAATATGAATGACACTGCAGGAATTGAGGATACGAAGATTGCTGTACCACTAGAACTATTGTTAATGAACTAAAGAAAAGGCTGGGTGTGTGAATATTTCTAAATCTAACTGTATCGAATTTTCTAAACACATTAACGATTCTATAGTTGAAACCTTAGTTACTATTTGCTGTCCAACAGAAAGCTGCTCGCTGGTCGTCCGTCGTGCCTGCTCGTACTAGAACGGTATGATTTTTGACATATAATCACGGGCAGTGCTCGCAAAATGCACAGCTTACCTCCATTTCGCTGTTTGCCATGCTGTTACTTGCTGGTATAGTCGCTATACAAACAAATTCGTGAAAGACTTTCTTTGAGAATCATTAACATGACGTAGACATGGTATATATAGTACCTGATCAAACTGCCTTTCACGACGATCTTTCAAGCTTTGTGCTCATATATGCGGTTTAGTAATTGTCCTTGGGTACCTAATTATCCAAAGATTAGTGCGTCTGCTTGCTACGGCATAGAATAATTTGCAAATGTTAGTCGTCTCAAATGCCAATGCACGCTCATATTCAACCAACCTCTGTAGTAAACACCATTCCAAGTAGCAATCTTTCGTCTTTGCTCTTGATAATGTTTCGCGCAGTGTCGTTGTCCTTCTTTGCTTCAGTACGAGCTGTGCTGCATCACTCTTTAAAGACTGCAGTGACAAAGAGGGCGCCTCCCCCTAACTGTGGGCTGTGTGTGGGCTGCGGGTTGGGCTCAGAACAAACCGCAACCCAAACCGCGCGGGCTGGCTGCGGGTTTTGCGGTGCGGGTTGGGTATGGGTTTGAGCCCTAGTAATGAGACGGCGATGGTGCGATCTCAGGATATACAGTAGCTGTCCCGGTCCTGTGCTTAATGGAAGGGGTTACAACCAAGCGATGCGAGCAAGCTCTGGATGGGGTTGAAAAGGGAAATTAGAAATCGAGCTGTCCCAGTGGCTTTTCCACTTTTCGAAAAAGTTGACACAAAGGACGATCGATGGTGCACCGAAGGTAGTAAGTACATTAATCAAAAGCTAAAGTTTGCACATGTATTGACATGTAAATCGTTTTTATCAACAAACCACATTGAACAATGGAAGCCTCTAGCGTTTTCTCCACCTTGGCCTCCGCTCGTATCACATCCGTCTCATCTTAAACAAAGGAGCCATAGTTTCGCTTTCCTTAATTTTTCAAACCTCGTTCCCCAGTTTCTGACAAAGTCACAAGAAGAAAATGTTAGTTTTCACATTGTCGATTCAAACGTGCCATCTAAATATCGTACTCTATACGACACCGGTCCGTCTTCAGCAGTCATGAGCTTCTTCAAGGCTTCCTCATGCAATGACCTTTCTTTCTTCAGAATGGCTTCAACATTTGGGACGTTCAGCTTCTCTAAGTCATCCTTCCCGAGACCTTTCAACCGCTGTATAAGTAGCTCCTCCTCTGGTTCATAATCTTTTTTTTTCAGCGCCGCAACTGCTTTCTGAAATACATTAGACATCATTGTGTCTTCCTTGAGCACCGCCTTTATTTGATCTTCAGCTAGCTAAGCAAAATAGATGACCATCCCCTCAAAGTTAGTTGTCGTGTATCCAATGCTGAACCACACACAAAACTCACCCAGACGCGACCTCGCGCGTTCTCGGCAAAGTTGTCATACTGCTTATATGATTTCGCTATGAAAGGCTTAAAGACCGAGGTATCACCAACTTCCTGTTTGAGCTGCTTTTCAAGCTTCACTAAATTCTGTGGAGCACAAACATATTCGTTAGATCTCCTGAATCACGAGTCCAGAACTTGAATACGTACTCCGCCCTCTTCAATCATCTCACGCATCGCCGACTGCTCGAGTGATTCACCTTGCTCAAACGTACCCTTGGTCAACATGAACTTGGGTTTTTTCGAACTTGATCCACTAATGAGAAGGAACTCGCGTAGACCATTCTCGTTGTCACGATAAATTACGCCACCCGTCGTAACTTTGCGATCTTTGCCATTTATTTTCGTTATTACGCTACCTTCTCGCCCTTCTCGAGGGCGCATATAGACAGGAGAAACCGAAACGATATTTGGATCCTTGTGGTTCATCTGGACGTAAAGATTCTCCTTACTGAATCCAGGCGGTGTTTTTTCAAATGCTGCCACCAACTTCTTGACACCATCATCGTCCAGGTCTGGATAAGCTTTGCGGAATTTTCCTTCCAACGATCGGGTTTCTTCTGGCAGGCCCTCTCTCTTTACCGCGTTTTTCAGTTTTGCCGCCTTTTCCAGCCTTTGCCCCTCTTTCGTTGCTCCAGTTGCTTTTTTGGTCACAGCATCGTCTACTGTAGTCATCTTTTTAAGTCCACCTTTGACAGCATCGTCTAGCTTGCTATATTGCTTAGCGAAATTTTCTGCCAAAAAAGATATGTTTCCAGTTCGTTCCTCCTCACGGGATTCAGTATCCTGCCCAACCCGTAGTGAGCGAGTGTTTTGCGCAGGATCGGAATTGGTTGATGATGCATCAGCTTTGCCGTCAGTCCGATGAGGAACGCTTGAAGTCAATGCAAATAAAACCAAGATCGAAACAGGACGCATGGATCCGCAAACGAACGTCGATGCTTGAGATGACAGAAGATTGGAAAATGAAGACGGAGATTCAGTACAAACTGTAGCGTGCTAGTCATGTTGCGATATCGTCAGATTTGAGTCTATGTATGTAACGACATTTCAGCCAGTCGTCCAGCCGTCCGTGTACTCACTCTAGTGTTGCTAGTCGACACAGAGTGTCAAATCTGTGTACACATATCGTTTTCAGACATGGATGCGACTCTAGACACAAAGAAGAAACAAATTGTGATGTAAGCTACTCCATCTAAAGTTAGCGATAAGTATTATTAATACATACATGTAGTACAGTCGGGTCTCACTATAACAGCCACTGTTGTAACAGCAATCCGCTGTAACAGCCATGATTTTTGACGGATTTCCGCCAGCCATACATATCTCAATGCTGTTATACGCAGATAACAGCCGTTCACTATAGCAGTCAAAAAGTAAGCATACGGATAGGGCTGTTATAGTGAGACCCGACTGTAGTATTAATTAATATCACAATGGAGTAATTCACCAGTGCAGATCTCTATCGAGATATTACGGGAGTAGGTGTCACATACTACGATGCCCGCGTCAAACAGCTACCATTTTGCTGGTCGTCGTGAAAAAATACCACTTGAGCACAATGCACGAACAGCTAAAAGTACACATTTATGATGCTGCAATTTACTTAGTTTCATTTGAGAAATGTGGTACGCTCTGTTAAAATGCTTTCCGCCTCTACTGGTCTAGGATGTATTATTTATGTACAATCAAATCTATGATGAACGGGAAATGTCAGAATGAGGGTAAGCTTTCAGAACCGGGACCTAACTTAAGGGGTCTACATAAACCTCTCAGGCTATACATGATAGAGAGGGAAAGCTGTCGGTATCTATCGACTTGATCGCTCTCTATGGAACGAACAGCATACAATGTAGGTCAACAACTTCCTTCCGGCAAAGGGTGCCACCGAGTTCATCCTCGACTACGAGCTTATGAAAGCAGTACAGTCTACATTCCACATACGATCCGATTGATGGACTATACATTAGTCCATCCACGGATCGTAAGTGGGATCTTGACATCAATAAAGAAGCCTAAGAAACATTATTCCTGTAGTCCCATTCGAGTGGATGATCATAATATGATATCGGAGGCGCAGATGAAGATTGAGGCTCAGCAATTGAGTATTTGCAAAAAATTGTCCATGCTCATACTTAGCGAATGTCTATAATCTTAGCTGTTCAAATCAACCATGACTTTATCGCGAGTTGCATGTATTGTGATTGAAAAACAGTCTCAATTGAGAACGGGACTTGCCAGAATGTACACCCCACTAAATTAGAGCGGGTCCATGTGTGTGTTGTTGTTTTTGCAATGGTATGTTTACCCTCATGTTCTGACATTTCCTGTAGCGGTATACGCCTGATATGCAAGGTGCTATATGCTACCCGGCAATTAACTTGTCCTCAAGTACAGATACAAATAAAAATTAATAGGCGGACGCAATCACAGACGGCACAAACCCGTGCGCATTTATTAGACAGCTAGACAATCTTAGACTTAGGATTGGCTTTCTCAAAACTCATGACTATTTGAGTACGTTTCGCCTGGTACATATGTGCGATGCAAATCTGGGTGCATCATTCCCGTCGTTATTTACACGAGAGCACACCAAGCGAGCTATGTACACGCGACGTTTGTTATCGCCATTTTGAAATACGACTGGGACTCTAGAGCAAATATATACGGTCCTTCCGCATGGTTGTATGGTCTGTCTTGTACACAACAGAATTGAGACTAGTAAATGGCTTGTCTCAGTTCATTTACCCTTTTATAAAAAGTTCCTCTTATATTTAATTAAAAAGCATTACCCTTTGTACTTCTTTGAAGAATATTAACACACAAGAGGATTAGTGGCATTGAATCCGCTACACTTGCACTTATATGTGCATATATACATAAAGTGCTAATGTTTCTACTGAGGTATAGGAGCTCTACTTGAATGTCTCTGCAGACATTGCTTAGTGTCCCTGATAAAAGTAAAATATAATTCTTTGCCTTCTTGCAAGCAAGTTCTTTCTCTACCTCCTTTACCTTTCCTGCCACCCCTGTTCTCCCTTCTTCTGCTCGAGTCGAGTCTTTCGGAACTCTGAAAGCCAAGAAGCTCGCCAAAGTGAAAGCAAAAGCGGCAAAGGCGAAGGCGAGAACCAAGGCAAAGATGAAAACAAGGGTTCTCCTGGTTGCTGCACAGACGCGTCGCCTGGATGCGCAAGTCAAGTCGTTTTTGATGAATACACTTGATGACAAGCACATTGGGATCGTCAAGGACTTCGACAAGACCTACGACATCTACCAATCGATGCGCGACCGCTATAAGGGCACCATGGTATACGGTGATCCCTACGGTATCATGAACTACCTGTACAATGCTCGTTACCAGGAAGGTGATGGCATGACGGAGTTCATTCTCAAGTACGAGGATGCCATGAGTGGGCTGAATACCGTACTGAACAACAGTTTTGACGACAACGTCTTCTCTGTGTTCCTCTTTAGCGCAGTGCCTGCATCGTGGGAGAGTGAGATGCGCATTTGGCGCGTATAGCATCATTGTTCCCGCCAATGTTTCGTTTCTATCAACCATAATATATTAAACCTTCCAGTTAAACCGCGAGATTTTACCTCTCAGAGTGCTTAAAAGCAACTTAGAGTCCCCATGTGGCCATGCAACTTGCACAAGAACGATTCGCGCTGTCTCGTGGTACTCCCGAGAGCAAAGCGACCCAGAATTAACGTGCTATGGTGTCTGCTGCATCTGTCCCGAATGCTCAAGCCCTTGCGGGTGTAAGCACCGACAGTCAGCGCATGTGCTCGTACTGTGGACGATCCAACCATACCTAGGCTACGTGCTGGATGTTGGTGAAGGACATGTCGATGGGTCATGTAAATCGAATACGGTGATCCCACCCAACTTTAAGTGGCCGGGTACGCGTCCGAGCAACCCACGCAACATGCCAAACAATCATGGAACCCGTCAACATCCATATGCACGCGGTTCCAACTGGAATGGCAATAGAGGACGACGTGGCAATGCCCAACGTGAATACAGTCATGGCAACCGTAACCGTGGACGTGGAAATGGCCAAGGCAACTCCGGCTACGACTCTCAAATTGTTTTCAACGGGTACCATCAGTCCAGTCACAACAAAGCCATGATTGCCATCACTGCCGCCACCGTGTCGACGTTCGGTTTGACAGCCAAGATGACTTTCACGGATGTTGATCTATCGACTCTAGTTGTACGCGTCACGTAACGTATAACGAAGCGTGGTTCACGACAACAACGCCTTACACAGGCTGGATCACTGTTGGTAGGAAGAACCAAATCCCGATCCTTGCGATTGGTGGTATCTCCCTCAATGTCATCGATTCCAAGGGACGACCTCAGACGCTCAAGATGCGCAACGTTCTCTACGCGCCCGACTACGTTGATCGGTAATCCACAGTTTGATTCACTTTCTTCGAACTCAAGTTCAATTTGTTTTCGGTGCCTGCGGCTATGAAGGAAGATTTTCGGTTCTCTTTTAATCGCATGCAGTGGGCGATTAATACGAGCCAACATTTTAGCGTGAAGGCCAAAATTGCCATGCATGCTGACTTGTACCAATTCATGGCAAGTCCGAAGTCAACATCCACCAGCAACCCAACGGCACTGGCCACCCTTCATAGTAAGTCAGCCATTTTATGTTTACATAAACGAATGGGTCATCCTAACTTTCGTATATTGCAGGCTTTGCTTAAGAAATGAAGCGATCATCTCGATGGAGTAGGATCGCAACTAGATAATACATGTTCTTCATTTTCACTAGCAAAGTCACACCGTCAACCATTTAATCTAAATAAAATTGTTGAACGTGCAAAATTTCCTCTTGAAAAAGTTTATAGTGATATATGTGGTCCAATGCCGACACCAAGTCTAACCGGTTGTCGCTATTTTCTCATCTTTATTGATGACGGTACGCGTGTCGCACTCACATATATTATCAAAGTTCGCTCAGAGTTATATGAATGTCACGAAGACTTTCGCCACAAGGCGCTTAACGCTTTAGCTCTGATGTTCACACTGTCTAATATACGTCCATTAATTATGACGCCGAAATTAAAACTCTTCAAGCTGACAATGCGAAGAGTATGAAAAACTTGGTCGAGCGCTGTGGGACAAATACAGAACCAAAACGCAATTTACGATGGCATACACGCCTGAACAGAATGGTATAGCTGAACGAAGAATGCACACCTATATGGAACGCGTTCGTGCTACTCTATTCGACGGAAAATTACCTCGTGAGTTGTGGGCTGAATGCGTTCGCCACATTACCGACCTGGTGAACATGACCCCGAGCTCGGGTTCGAATAAAAAGTTGCCTTATGAGCTTTGGTATGACAAGAAACCTTCCGTCATGAATCTCCGTGGTTTTGGATGCAAAGCTTTTGTCCACGTACCAGAATGACATCGGGACAAACTAGATCCACGAGATACTATATGCATGTATCTCGGTCTACCCGACCATAAGCGTGGTTTTCGACTACTTGATGTTTCCACTGGCAAGATTACAAGATTATCTACAGCCGTGATGTTACCTTTGACGAAACCGTATTCCCCTCTTTGGAATTTTCGCCAACGGAATCAGGATTAGACAGATCAAATCGATCATCAGAGCTAGAACAACCTAATAGGGATAAAACTTCCTCATATACGGATCGCATACGACACCCCGTAAAGTCACGTGTCAACCTACAGAGAGTGCTGCATCTAGGCTGGTGGTTCAATCAATACAGTTGCCGTCTTCGGCAGATGCTTTGCACCAAAACGAGCAAACATATAGCTTTATTACACAACCATCCCAACGAGGCACCAAGCGCAAGTTTGATGACGTAGATCAACTCAATAACGTTGCCCTTGAAAATTCCGCTCCTCTTTTAATAAATAGTTCTGAGGATATTGCAGGTGAACATCGTCGGGTCAATCTTATCTACACTCTTCTAGCTATTCGCTATATTGCCGAGCCGCGTAGATTCCGCGAAGCTATGACATCTTCTCATGCTCAAGACTGGTTCAATGCTGCTCAATCCGAGATCAAGTCTCATGATGATAACGGCACATGGACACTTGCCCCTCCACCATCGGGAAGGAAAGTACTTCGAAACCGATGGGTCAGGGTTGTCAAATAGAACGGCAAAGACGAAGTAGTTCGCTTTAAAGCTCGATTAGTAGTAAAAGGTTTTCTCCAACAGTTTGGTATTGACTACACAGTAATTTTTGCCCCTGTGCTACGAATGGAACTCCTTCGTCTTCTTCTTACTATTGCAGCAATCCTTGACTATTAAATTCACCAAATGGATGTGAAGACTGGTTTTCTGGATGAAGAAGTTTATATGGAGCAACCTGAAGGATTTACAATCCCAGGAAAAGAGCATTTGGCGTGCAATTTCAAGAAGACTCAAACAGGAACCCCGTGTGTGGTATGCGAAATTCCTGGAGAGCATCAAATTCCGACATCTTATCAAAGATCGATGCGTCTTTGCCGGATCACTCCATAATCAGACATGCTATATTGCAGTCTATGTTGACGATCTTCTGACCATCGATCCTACACCTGCCCTCGTCAATGAAATCAAATCTGCCCTGAAACAGCGTTTCAATATGACAGATTTAGGGGAGGTGAAGTACTTGCTCGGTTGGTCCATAGAACGGAACCGCAAAGACCGAACGATCTTCATCCACGAAGAGAAATATGCAACTAAGATCCTGGATCGCTTTAAATATATTGTGACGTATCCCGTCACTAAGTTGACCGCAGCATAAAACTCTCTAGTGCCATGAGCCCTCAAACAGAAGCTGATAGAAATATGATGAAAGACATTCCGTATTGCTAGACAGTCGGCAGTCTCATGAATCTTATGATAGACACTCGCCCTGATCTTGCGTACTATATGAGAGAAGTAAGACTCGGTGGTAGTAGTCAGTAACCGGTTGGTTACCACTGTGCAATCGATTATTATCCGTATAACATAAGAATTAACCGCGCAGCTGTGAAGATGGTAGATAAAAAGAACAATAATGAGATACTGAACTGATACAAAGTTATGTGTTCGTAATTTAATCTATTCCGTAGGAGAGATTAACCTTATCTGTACTCAGCAAAGTCCTAATTAACTCACATAATTCGTAATTCACAAAGGTAAGTCTTTGTCGCCATGGCTCCGTCAAGAATGCCCTATAAAAAGGGCATTAATTGTATTTCCTGGTAATGTAGCAGGCTATCAGACAGCGTGTACTGCCACTGTCACTGAGCCTAGAACAGTTAAAGTGTCCTCCTCTGCAGACTTCTGCTGGACTTAAGGTTGATAATGTCACCGTAGCTGTCTCTAACCCAGTTGAAGGTTGCATCGATTGTCATTGGCTTAGGATGGAATAGCTTCTGTCTTCATGCAATAACCACCAGTGAAGGCGTCGACCTCACATTACTCAAATGCTACGCGTTTACAGTCCATGGCATCAGCTGACTTGCGCTTTAAACTTTTTTTGGCTCCACCAGATGCCATAGATGCGGTAGCGTCGATAATAATAACGATGTTTGCGCTGTTTACGGAGTTGAAATGATCCAGCTGCTCTTCAAGGTACCGTTTTTCGTCACGGAGCTTGTCAATTGAATTAACAAGGTCCATGTACGTCGTACTACCAGGAATGCTGTAGCCGATCTCGCCATTGCTGCGTTCTCAAGATACAACGGTCCTAATTTGGCCTTCGATGTGGAAGTATTTCCTTCGACTTAGCTAGCCTTGGCACGCTCTGCAGTCAAATCAGCACGTTTACGTCCGAGAGTTGCGACCATGTCACGCATATCGCGAACACGCGTCCTTTGCGATATATTTCGTCGTCGTTCGTTGACTTTGTGTCGTTCTCGACGCAGCTTGGCGGGAAATTGAGACGTTCGGCCCCCACGCTGCGCTGCCAGTGTTTTGATTGCCTTGCTCGTCGATGCAGCGGAATCATTTGAGGGTGGTTGAGAAGCGGAGATGGTAGTGTTGGTGACCGCAGTTCTGGAGCGGAGCACTACATTTATTCTTTACGCAAATGGAGAAAAAGAACGACTATCAACATCGAAAAACCATGAGCTAGAATGTCAGTAACGAACCTTCATATTGTATACCAATGCACAACATTTTCATTTGAGTCAGTAATGGGTATTCACTTCATACTAGGTCAGTATCCGTCTAATCAACCTTTTTCAAATCAGCATGACTCCACTCTTTTAATCCTTCAGCGTGTCTCTCATAGTCAAAACATCATGCCTTTTACGACAGCTCGAACCGAGATTAGCAATGTCTAGCAGCAACAAAGTCACAATTATCCGTTTTGCATAGAAAGAAAGCCAAAATGATATCACCCTCTGCCCCGGAAAAATCCAATGAAACATTTTTTCACCACTTCGCAATAGCTCTCCACGCTGCAAAAATCCAGGTCGAAAGATGGATGTGCGTTTAAACTGAAGTTGCTGCACTTTGTCCTCCACTTCTCCTTTTGTCTGCGAATACATGGACCAACTGTCTTTATTGGTACGTTGCGACGTCAGCAGGGGACGCCTGTCATCTTTGATAATTCTGCGAATTCAAGACATAATCCAAGTCCACTGCACGAACGAATCCATATCACAAATTTATCTCCTTCGCAAGTTGATATATATATACGCCTTTGCGAAAGGCTTCCGATCCGGCATCTTTGTGAGTTGTTCCTAACACGAAAAAGCGGCGTCTACCCTATCTTCAGAATCAATATATTTCTCCGAAAGAATATTAAAGTCGACTCGTCGCAATTCCAGTCTCACCTTCGCCGTATCGACATCGAGGGATGGAAATGTCAATTTCCAACCTATAATGTACCCATGTGGCTAAGTATTTGTCTAACAATACAAAGTCTGCCTTCAAATTGGACGTATTGGTAGGACAAGTTAAAATGTCTAAAAACTCGTTACTTGTCGGTAGTAGCGGCCGCCGGGTTTCTTTATCTCCGCAAAATCGCGACAGGATCATGTTCTTAGTGAGAAGACGTAAAAGAAGCGCATAGTATATGAATTTCTTTATAATAAGTTATCAATATTTTTGCGTACATGTCCTTACATATATGTACTGCTATAATACACTGGTACGGCGCAGTAAGAGAGTGAATTCCTAATTGACTAGTGTACTTTCCAAGTGCACGCCTATCCTTGTAAGAAACAGGGTAAAAACGCATCTGCTAATTCTTATTGTATATCGTTTGGTGACATGTATTGTGCCGACTATTCAGCTAGATATTCTTTACCTGAATTTGGGCTC